>RPOG01001765.1:85612-127470 GCA_008086565.1 Thalassoma bifasciatum
GTGATGAGTTGAGGGAAGGGAAGAGGGACACACACGCGCGCGCACACACACCCACACAGTAGTCTTAAATTCTTGCTGGTACCAAACCTTCCTCTATAGAAGCCCATTTCCGCCATTTTAAAAAATGTGGCTTTTCTTCTGTTTAGATTTTTTTTGTGTGTCCCTATTAGACCTAAATTTTGAGGCAAAAGTCAAACTTATTACTTAAAAGGTCAAAATTTGAGATGAAATATCAGATTCTTGAGATAAAAAGTTGAAATCATTAGGGGAAAAAGTCAAGATTTCAATTGAGAAAGTTGAAAATTTGTGATAGGACCCTTTTTTTTTTTTTTTTTAAGATGAAGCCAGAATTTGAAATAAAAAGCTAAAATTTTGACATAAAATATCAGAATTGTGAGATAAAAATTGAAATTCATGAGGGAAAAAAATCCAGATTTTCAGATAAAAAGTCAAAACTTTGAGATTAGATATCAAGCTTTGAGGTAAAAAGTCAAAATTATTAGTTAAAAAGTCAAAATTTTCTAGATAAAATATCAGAATTTTAAGATAAAAAAAGTTGAAATCATGAGGAGAAAAGTCCCCGTCCAAGGACTCAAACACAGAACAAGCAGTTCAGAAACAATTAGAGATAAGTTAAAAGGAATTTTTAAACAGTCAAAGTAGTTTTCATGACTGCATATTGCAAACAAATCTATTGTCTGACCCAGAGTGCGGCTGTGACTGGTTTTTAACAGGCGCTTTAAAGCAGGCAGTCACTCTCCCATCTTCCTGGTACTGAGTACAGCATCTCTCTTTTTTATTTGTGATTGTTAGTGTCTATTCATACATCTTTAAACCGAGATAGCACAATCTAAAACTAGAGTCAAATTTCTTGTATTCTTCTCAAAGAGAGTTGGCAAATAAAGTCTATTCTTATTCTAAAATTTGGTGTTGCCTATTATGAAAATGTATTTAAATTTCAAGATACTTGCATGTCAAATCTCTGTACCATCAAGCTTAATGAAAAACCTGAGCATACAGTGTGACCTCAAGTTCTGTCATTTTAAAATAAATTTTTAACTACAGCTACATTTGTCCTGCATCTGAAACTGTTATCTATCTATCCATTACCTCATTGCTATGGTTCTAAAATACATCCAATCCATTTTACCTAGCATATTTTGTAAACTGAACTTTTCCAAAGTGCTGCACAAAACATCAATGAGACACAAAGCTTTTCTTCAAAAACAAAAAACAATAACATTCTTAAACAGGAAATAATATCTAAAAGCAATTAATATTATACTACAAGCAAAAGAAATGCATAATGTGATAAAAAAAAAAAAGCCCGTTCCCCTATGGTTTGAGGTCTTGTCTTAGGTACCAGGAGCTGATGCTGGTGTCCAAATTGGATGAGGAACACTATAACTAAACACAACTTGAGAGGATTATTTTATAATGACTATAAATGTCATCAAATGTTTAAGAGTATTGGATAAATCTAAAGTGCTTCTTAAAAGTGATTTTATACTCTCATTAATGTTATGAGGGGGAAAAAAAGCATCAGTAGCTGGTTCTGGACAGACAAGGTGGCTGTTGCCAGGATAAGTAGTTTGTAAGAAGACAAAAAAAAAAGGCAGATCTCTGTCCAAAAGCTGGAAGAAATGGCAGAAGAGCCTTCTGTTGGCTTTGGCATGGGAGCGGGGAGAGGAGCAGTGACTTGGCCGCCACTGTTAACCCTCCAGCTGGAGAGTCGCAAAGTCAAAGGTCGAAACACTGAGAAGGTCAGACAACACCTGATGACCTCGTCTCCCTGATAAGATTACACCTGTTGGAAATAACCGCACCAAAGCTATCTTTTGACACCTCAACCTTTACATTATATTTATCTAAACTGTTTTTTTTAGCATTTCCCTCTTCAATGTCTGAGCGTTTTGAGCTCAGTATCACCAATTAAAAATATCTGTTATAACTCAGATACAGTATGAGTAACCTAACAGTCTCGTGCTTCTTCTCTGTCACAAGCCACATTTTATCCTTGCTTAAGGGGTTTGAGAGTTTTAGATAAAAACTGTTTCAGATCTATACACCTGCTATAAAACATGAAGTTCTGGTTAACCAGCACGCAGAGCTTTAAGAAGGGAAACTCTTCAAACTGATTCTGAAAAAGAAGAAACTGGAGGAAAAAAAAGTTTTAAAATGAAAATGATGATTCAACCAAACGGATAAAAATAACAACCGTAAACAGATCCCAAAGCTTAACCAACCATATTTATTTTTCTTTACATCTACCTGTATAGCATTTCCAGAAAAATGTGTGTGCTAATGCAAAGTGGTTACAAAAATAAAGCACATTCTTACGTAAATATGTCATGACAAAAAAAGAACTAAACTTACAAATGCAGAATAAGAAAATAAGGGCGAGTATAATTTGAATGTCTGTGCCTTTTCACCGTTTTTAAATCGGATTTGTAAAAAAGAAAAAAGAAATAACATGGTTGGCTACTGATAACTTTACTCAGTGCTTTTTAAATCCATTCAGGTCCTGTTTGTTTACATGTCGTCAACAGTCATAAACAGAGGCAGTAAACAATCTCTGCAGCAGTTCCACTGGGAGTTCCTCATTTCTGACAAAATAATTTGAAGTATTTCAAAAACATATTTTGTGGAGGATATGAATGAATGTAATAACATGACTTTTACAAACACATCATTGTAAAAAATACCAACAAAGTAGTGATTGCATTTCTCACCCTGCACTCACTGTAACATCACATTTCTGTTATTATTTGTAACAACTCTAACAAACCTCTAAGCTTGTCAGATATCAGTTTTAATGACATATATGATCTATAATGCATCATGTAATATACTGTAACAATGTGCTAATGCTCTTGGTAAATAACCTCAGTCATCAATAGTGGTATTTTACTTAAAAAACAGCTTTTACAACTGTGCAAAGAAATTTAGTGCATCAAAATGTTATCTGTCATGCATTCATAAACATGAGCTGTTAGAGGCTGGAATGACTCACATACGTCTATCTTCTAATGTAAACTATAGACAATGTTACTCTAGGGCAGTACCTCAGTGTTAATATACTGATTTAAGCATAAAACATAAATACATTCCCACTCATGGACAAACAGTGGGCTTTTGTAATAATACGGCTGGGTTTAACTCTGTTGGATTCCTGCTTTAAAAACATCTTTAAGTCAAGAATACAAACAAAGAGAAATACCAAAGAAATTATGTGTTTGCGGCAGCTTTGTTTATCAAAGTACTGTACAAGTTAAGAGAATACGCTATGATTAAAAAGTCAGAAAAAAAATGGATGGAAGTTTCTTGTCGTGTTGTTTTTTTTTTTCAAAATTGTCCTCTCAGTTCTGCTCAAGAGGTAAAGTGTTCAAAAAAAGGCAGTTCAGGTCTTTACAAAACTTCTTTCTCTTCATTAAGCTATCGCCTTAGCCTCGGGCAGGAACGCCTCCCAAAACTTTATGAGCTGGACAAAAGAAATCAAAATACATCAGTTAATATATGCTGAGCTAATACACAATATCTGCCATGAAATCTTCCAGCTCATTCAAATTAACTGTCAATATATAAAACATATTAAGTGTCTTCATACTGAGGGTTTTAATAGTGAAAGATTCTTTACCCGCTGTTGAGACTGCAGCATCGCCTCCAAATATTTGATTATCTGGCTCTTGAAGTCCTTGGATTTTTCTTTCTGGAAGGCAAACGTGTTGTCATATTATTGAGTTCAAATCCAGGATTTTCATTACTAAGTCCACAGAGAGAAACGTGGTCTGGTGAGGTATAAATTGTTTCACAAACAGCGATAGGGTCTATAGAGCTGTAGCAAGACATTAATTGATTCATTTTATTTACTTTTATCTGTCATCAACATACCTCAAACCTGAGAACCTCCTTGCGTACAGTCATGCCAATCTTGTCGAAATCTCTCTCATACTGAGTGACCTTTCCCTCCCACTGAAGACACGAGGGGGAAAAGAAAAACAACAGTGTCAAACTTCCTGTTGCAGCATCTGATTGGGTAATTTCAAAACATGACTTTTTGTATTCTGAATAAGAAAAGGATCATCAAACACACATCAGCTAGGAAGTGTTTGCACTTCAATGGACAGAAGCATGGATCTTGTCAATAACCTTTGCAGGGATTACTTTTTTATGTCTCACAGACAAATCTATACAGACGAATTGAAAGGAAATTTTCAGATGCATTTAAAGCAACTGAGAGAACCCACTGTATGTATGCATGTATTCATTTTGGGGCTGGTTTTTCTTTTATCTCTGTTTGTCCCTCTGCTGCAATACTTTCTTACATTTTGTCTGTAAATCCCTAATTATGTGTGAATCCTCAGGAGTAATTGTGTTTCATGTGATAAAATTATTAAAGAATTAATTTACAAAATCAATTATCAGAGTCAAAGAGCAAACTTAACAATATAAAAGACATTTTCTCCTCCTTTGACTGGAGGCAGATTGATTTGCAGTGAGTAAAAAAATAAACAATGAAATAAGAGATTGCTTCAGTGCATTGGTTACCTCAGAGATCTCATCTTTGGCCTGCTGCAGTTTGTCCGGCTTGTTTGCCCACAGCAGTTTGGCCTCGGCCTCTCTCTTCTTCTGAAGTGTGCTCTGAGCCTCCTGCCATCTCTGCCACGCCCGAATGCGCTGGTCAAAACACCCCTGAGGACATCAATTTTACATTAGAGGACAGATTTAGTAACACATCGGTTCACGGACCAAACAGAAACAGCTGAATGCTTCAGTAAAACTCTGACCTTGAGTGGTGATCCATCTTTGACAAAATACACAACTCAAACAGAGATGCTCAAACTAAACTTTTGCACAAATTGTCCTTTAGTCATGTACATCTTACACTGAGCTGGTCGTCTTAGCTCCCCAGTTACCACATTGTACTGTTTTATTAATGAAAATCCATTTCTGTGACTCACTCAGGATAAAGGTTACTCCAAGTATTCACAACATGTTTTCATCTTTGATTCACCTTTCCTTACAAACCCTCTCTTACTTCTGAAGAATCCGTACTTCCTCCCACACTTTATCGACCGTCCTGCTGCTGTGAGCTTACCCTCATAGCACCCAGCAGACGGATGTAGTCGGCAAGCAGCTCTTCAAAGATGAAGAAGTCACTGGCTGCCTGCTCCTGATGCAGCTGCTCCATCTTGTCTTCCACCTCTGCCAGCTGGGACAGGGCCCGGGACAGCGCCGTGTTGTCCTCAGAGTTTCCCAACATGGCCATACTTTTGGCAAACACTGCTGTGTTCCCACACAGCTCTGGATATGAAACAGGGAACAAGAGAACGTATTCATTCTTCAAATTTTGACTTACTATGGTAATGCACTCCTCCTCCTCTTCTTCTCCTTCAGCTGTGATGATGCAAAGTCCAGAGAGGAAGAAGTTGCTCACCCTTCCTGTGGTTGACGAGGGAGTCGACGAGTGCGTGAAGCTTCCTCAGCTGCTGCTCTTCGTTTTCCACCTCCTGGAACTTATCTTCAAACCACTGAGACACAAAAACAGAGAGAAAAATACCTGAAAAAAACCCTATGAAATAAAATGCAAATGCCATATTTAATAATCCTTAATCTCCTTTGACACGCTGAATTTTTAGGAAATATGAGAACGATTGATAGAAACATACAAATTCCAAGTATTTCATAGTTCAAATTGTTGCTTTTGGTTTCAAAGTTGTCTTCATTTGAAATCAGAAATCTTAGCACAGATTCCCTTACAGTGTCCGACTCATTCATCTTGATGGTCATCTTGTTGACAGCATCTGAAGCCTTATTGATCATCTTGAGGAAGCCAGCTCCGCTCAGAGCCTGAGTGCTCACTGCTCTGGGAAGCTGAAAGACACACACACACACACACACAGACACAAAACGAAAAAAAACATTGTAGCATTTCTTGACACACGGAGCTGAATAAAAAAACATTGAGCAGGAATAAATTCTTTGACCAGCTTTTAAAAATGCTCACATCGTCTCTCTCCAGGAACTCGCGGACATCGGGATCTTGCAGCAACAAAGGATGAGCCACGACTCTCTGAAGATACCTGCAACATTTTTCCAAAATAAGGTAATAAGAATAAAAAATTTATGGCTGAAACATGCAAATAGAAAAAAGACATGAGTATAATACAATGTTGGGCCCATTACTGAAAAATATAATGTATTACTCATTGCTCTTTTTAAAAGTAATATCATTACTTTGGTTTTTACTCCCTGTCAACAGTAATATTACACTACTGCTTGTATTTCTTTTCTTTACACTCCACACAGTTGGTAATTGTGCCCTTTATCCTCGTGATTCTGAGTTTGCATATGGCCTTTGTGTGAATGTCAGTTTCAATGTTTTCTACAGCCTATGACTCTATCAAAGTTACAGACTTTTTGAAACACAGTCTAAATTGATCTATGTTGAATGAGACCCAGTACCGAGCCACAGTTTGAATCTGACAACATTTAAATTGAATTAGATTAAATACAAAGCAGCAACTCTTATTAATATCTGTGACAGACTCTCTGGCTGTGCAACAGTTATATTATCACAACATAGAGCCCGCCCAGAATGCGACTTATCATCTCCTTATGATTTCACTGTTGAACCTTGAGTATGTACTCACCTCTCCAGAGCTGCTCTTCTTCTTTCCACAAACTCTACTGATGAGGGGTCGTCCATCCCCACCTTCACTTTGGTCATTCCTGTGGATCCAAACAACCGTCATAAAATAATGACCAAAAAAGGAAAGTTCACCACACTGAAGATCTACGTATGAGGACCCACCTACGACACTTTTCTCTGGGGCCGGTGGGATGATGCAGCCCTGCAGAGACGGTTTGACTGACAGCTTCTCATAAAGACCCAGAAAGTCACTGTAACGTCTCCTCACAGAGAAGGTTTTATTCCTGAACATGGTCAAAGACGTCTGGAGGAACAGACCGAGACAGAGATACAGAAAGGAGAAAAAATAAGAGTTTGAAAAATAAAGAATTATTAGCTATTTTGAAGTTGACAGAAGAATAAAAATCAAAGTGTGAGTTCTGGTACAAACCCTGGTGGATACTTTGTAGGCCACATATGCATTCATGCCATCTCCTAAGAACACAGAGACATCAAAGTTACATTAGGAATACAGTTTGTTAGATATGAAAGTCTGCTTCTGTGCAGTGAAAGAACCAAGTTGGCTAGAATGAGACATAACCTTTAAATTACTGTTGATTTATGTTAAGACTCTTTAAGTACCGTGGGAATATTCACATGACACATCACATCACACATCACAGTTTGAGCAAAGAGTTAAGAGAGAAAAACAAACAGATACTGACCGACTTTCTCAGGGTTTGTGACGGCAACATCCACATCAAAACTGTCCTTGGCTTCATCTTCCTCCAACTGACAGGAGCAAAAGAACAAACGTTCTTAGAATTTTACAGCAATAGACGGATTAGAGTCTTAGCATTGCAAAAGAATGGGCGCATTTAGCTTTTGCTGGGTTCCTAAGGACTTAAAGCTCAGTCATGGTGTTTGTTGTACCTGCTCTAAGGAGGTGGGCTGCAGAGCTGCAGGGCCCTGAGTGAACGAGGAGGTGGAGATCTCCTTAGGAGCAGCGCTGCCGGACTTCTCTGTGCTCAGCTCTGCATTTGCCTCTGGAGGAAGATAAAAAAAATGGTCAATTCAAAGATTCAATTCACCATCATTGTCCACACTGGGTTTCATACAACAAAGCTGCTCTGTCATTCACTCATTTGTTGTGAAGAAGATACTGAGTGCTATCATTTTATGCAGACGGATTAACAAGGATAATCTGACCTTTGAATAAGACTCTTAATACACATGTTGCACCAACATCCATGACCAATGTTTAGAAAACAGGATTAATGGTATGTGCAGTGTGTCTAGCCGCAAAGCTAGAGCTAAAACTATAAGTCAATTAACTGATTAGGCTCATGAGCACAAAGGGTAACCTCATGTGAAACAAACAGTGGGATGCTTCTTTAGAATCTGCATTTATGAAAATATCTAAACAAGAACTTCTTGGTGAATTTAGGTATTTTATGGTGTGGTGAAGAAGTCCACAAACCAGCAAACAGGTCGTTGTCGTCATCAGAGTGGACTCCGTTGGATTTGGCGTTTGTGCTGCTGTTCTTCTCCTCATTGAAAATGTCTGAGGGTTCTTCTTCAACGTGGTCCGGCTGAGAAACTCCTCGACTGACAGACACAGGGTTACTCTGCAAGAAGACACGTTTTTAACATTTGTACCGTGGTTGCAGATCTACAACCACAATTCAAATATAGTTGGAATGCTGCCTAACATTTTAATATCATCAGAATACAATAACTAGCAAATTCTATTTAGCCTATTTTCATCTAAATACACTACAAAGACAAGTTATGTATTGCTCAGACTGACAAACCTTTTTTTTTTTCACTCATTTTGAATTTGATGCCTGCAACACGTTCCAAAAAGAGCTGGAACAGGTGCAACAAAAGTTTAGGAAAGTCTTCGAAGATGCTCCTTTTACAACTAATCATGACACTCAGCTGTTCCCAGTGAACCTGTTTACCTGTGTAATAATCAGGTGTTTCCAGCATTTCTGAACTTTCCTGGCCTAGTTGAGGGACGTCTATTCAAATACTTGAAACTGGTGAATGTGTACAAGTTCTCTAGAAATGAAATTATGTACAAATCTCATTAGATTGACTTTTTAAAATGTACTAATGTCAAACTGAGCTATGGAAATGTTTATTTTAACCCTGGTATTGATGCCAGATTCACCCTACAAGGTGTAAAAGTACAAGGTAAAATCGTCCCAAAATCGTTTTGTTTCTTCTGTTTAATGAAAACGTTTCCAGCATATTTCCATATATCAACCATTACTTATGTAATATATGGTATCGCAGACCCTTTTTACATACAATTATAACCCTTTTGGGGTAGAAAAAAGCAGAAATGTTGAATGTTTTTCACTAAGGTTATTATGTGAAGTGCATATATTGATGTATTATCACAGATATTTATATGTCAAAATGTGGGCCAGATATTATCAAACTGACTTGAAGAAATAGGAGGGTTTAGAATTTTGTCGAGCCAGTCATAAGATGATAAAGCAAAAAATAAATTTAGAGAAAACTTCTTTTTAGGGCTTTTTCACATGCTTAATAAAAACCATAACAGAGAACACATTTCTCTCCAATCAAAGCCACTGCCTTGAAAATTCAGCATGTCATTTACCTTGGTTAGCTGCTACAAAGGGCAATTTGCTGCGTTGTATTTGATTACAATTTTACACCATTGTGTTAAAGGTTTCTAAGATGGATTTTCACAGTTGACAGGTTTCTTAGAAGTAGTTCTTCTCTTTAGGTCAAGGCTTTCTTCTCTCCCTTCTGTCAACTCTAGATAAGCAGAAACAAGGGGGTGGCCGCTTGGTGTCATGTGAGCTGGACATCAGCCAGGAAAAGCTCAAATTTATTGACGAAAAATATGAATAGAACTACTTTTACTAACAAAACAGGAGCAGTTTTAAATCAATAATAGCAGGAAAGCAGAAATGACCACATCGATGTTGAAACTTAAAAATAATGACTGATTTTTGACACATTCATCTCCAGAATTGGTCCAGATTTATTTAATCTCGTTACAAACTGTGACATTTCTCGTATGTGTTTAAAAGTCTGTGTTATTGTAGCTGCAGTGATTCAGGTCAGATCAGATAAAGAGGCTGAAAAAAACAAACTCGTTCACTTAACGGTTATAGAGATGTTAGCGTCACTCAGCGCCGTCACCTCTAACTTTAAAGCTTTACACGTACGTTATTGACAAAAATGTCTTCTCCCTCGTCGCTGTCTCCGTCCCCCATGTCCAAGGGTCCAGCTCCGGGATCCTCTGAGGCAGAAAAAGGGTCTAAAGGACGGAGAGGAGGAGGACTCCGCTCTGAGCTGGACGCCATCTTCACTGTTGTCAGAGGACGTAGACGGAAGTTAGTGAGAAGGGAAGCGGTTTATATCAGGAGGCTGCAGCGACACCCAGCGGTCGCCGAGGTGTACTACACCATTAAAGCCAAACTTAACTTTAAATCAGGGCGAACCAAAGTTTTCTCCAAAAATGACAAAAAGAGGGTCCAAAAACATATTTTTTTAAAGAATTTTGAAAATGGATAAAAACATATTTCTGAGAGAAGAATTGTGTTTTCAAACAGATTTCAGTAGTTGACCAACATTTCAAAGTTTTTAGGTTCATTATTTTTCAGTATTTTTCATTTGAGCACCCAAAAATGTCAGGTGGCGCAACCAAATATATGAAAATATATTTATATGTTCCTGCTATTTTTTCTGTGTGAAATTATTGGCAAGTATCTCTCAAGTGTCTGTAGTGACTCATACATTTTCATTTTGTGTGTTTTATTTGTGAATAAGATAAATAATTTTATGTTAAAATATCATTTCACATTATTACATTGGTTGTACCACCTGACATGGAAATTGTTCCAGTCACCAATGAACTGAAGAAAACTTTTTTATCAGTATTTCAGAGAAATCTACAAACTTTTCCACTTGGTCACAAATGTCATTTGGGGTCCTCTGGCTGATGCAGTTTCCTGTTTTATTCTCTTCACTTTAAAATAAAAGTCTAATGTTACGGTTGCACCACCCTGACGTTTGACAGAAGTTTTTTAAATTTCTCAACAGCTTTAAAATTCTTTTTATTCGCAAAGAATGTTTTATTTAATAAGGTTCAAGCATAAAATTATGCCACTTTATTTTTAATTTCCATTTACAATAATTGACATTCAATTTTTAGAGTTTAATTACTATGGATACTTGTCAGGACAGTTGCACCACCTGACATTTTGGGGGTTTGAGGTACCAAAACACAAAAAAACAGGTTATATTTTAATAGTTTAAAGATGTGTTCAAATAACACAGGTTTCACAGAATAAAGAAATACATGTGATGAAATACTCAATTCATGATGTAAGGAAATATTGCACTCGGACACGTCATTGACCCACACTTTGATTACTGTAATTAAGTAGTTTTTTGGGGTACTTGTACTTTAATGAGTAGATTTTCCAAGTCTGTACTTTCACTTGTACTTAAGTAATCATAGTTGAGTACTGAGTACAATTTTCATTAATATCTAGACCAGTGGTTCCCAAAGTAGGGGTCGGGACCCTTTGGGGGGTCGCGAGACATTGATAGGGGGTCGTGGAATGTGTCCCAAAATCAAAAACTATGAACAATTCCACATTTTATCTATCACCATAAGAATAAAAGCAAAAAAGGGGTTCAAGATAATATGAAATTATGCAAACAGAATTTTTTTTATCTGTTTTTCACATTTCTTTGTTGAAGTTTGATGCAGTGAGCACAGCAAATAGCACAGTAGTCGGTTGAGTTTCCACTGATGAGTTAAATTAAGTATCCTGGGGGGTTTTCATTGGGTTTTTTTTTGTCTGTTTTTGGATTGGTCCATTAGTGTTGTACCACAGCAGGGGGTCGCCAGTCTCCAACGCTGCCATTTTGGGGGTCCCAGGCGGAAAAGTTTGGGAACCCTTGATCTAGACCAGCGGTTCCTAACCTTTTCCAGTCTAGGGTCCACTTTTAAGTCTCAAAAATTTTTGCGGCCCACTTCCGACCCTATGAGTACGAAGGCTATATAATGCCTTGTTTGAGCTCAATATGTAACATTGACCGGAAATGCAAGGAAAAAAAAATGCAACTAAACCCAAAAAGTAATAACTGGTTAATAATGTAACAGATACAGAGCCCAAAATATTATAACCATTTGCCTACAATGTAACAACTTTTACAATTTGGGGTCAGTGATTACATTTTTGGGTTATACAACACGTGTTTTATTACATTTCTAGTCTTATTGTTTTTTTAAATTGTTACATTTCAGGTCTTTGTTAAATTTAGGGTCATGTTACATATTGGGCTTGAACATGCCTTTCTTACAGGACTTTTCTTACACACAAATGTTTAAAAATGTTTAATATCCTTCAAGTTTTAACATTTTAAACATTATTCTGTATATTTATATCTTTATCTCTGAATAAGGAAATAAAAACTTAAAATGAGAAAAAGAAAGACAAAAAACAACCAATCAAAATGAGCAAAAAACACTTGTTTCTATCTTATCAGTTATTAATGATTATTGATTGTTAGTTCCAGCATGTTTTAGGTATTGTTTGTAGAGAACATAACCTGAGATGATGGAACTTTTACTCCAGCCAAACACTTCTCTTTAATGCATCATTTTTTAATGTTTTTATTATCTTTAAACTGTCTTTTAAATATTTGGGGGAAAAGTTAACAATAGTATGTAGAACTATCGTAAACCTTATTTTTAAAGTGTTGAATGAGTTGCTTTTTTAAATGGGCCCATGACTTTAAAGTATTAAAACTACTCTCAGTGTATTGATTTAAGATATTACAAACATATAGCCTGAGATTCTTCTACTTTCTACATAATTATTTTATGCTATCTCAAATTTTTCCATTACAGTACTTTATTTTACACTGCTTTGACAAAATATGAATATTTCTTCTTCTAAATGCATTATTTAAGATTTTTTCTCATGTTATCTTGGTAAGTTCAATAATGGAATTAAACTGACGGCTTTTTTCCAGATTTGAATTAAACCAAAAGATTAAACTTAAACTTTGGATTCAGCCCATTTCACCTGCTTGTGTTTGTTGAAAAGAAGACGAGCACAAACATTTACTTTGTTAGTATTCATAATAGTTTGTATACACAATGTATAGGAGCACCAATAAAAAAACATCTTTTTTTCCAAACCTTTTTTTTCAACATTTTTTAAAAAGCCACAGATTTTTTTTCTACAGAAAGCGAAAAAAAAGGCTCTGTACATGAACAAGCAACAACAGAATTCCTCATCGTGAGCTGTGAAGTAAAACAACTCAGCTGCTCAAAATCATATCATCTCTGAAGCAAAAAACAAAAAGAAATAAAAACATAATAAACAAGACCAGCTGCCTGCTGCTTACCTAGGACACTACGTTACACAAACAGCTTTTGATATTTAAAACACAAGATATGTAAGAAATGTACTTTTCAAAAATTGTGAAAAAGTGCAATACAGGTTCAGCTGTTTACAACTCAATAGATTATTTCCCAAATGGAGTCCGGTCCTTTTTCTCCTCGTTTGTTTTCAATGATTTCCCCGAAACTTGTTCCTTGTTTGTTTCCATAGTTAAATCTCTTACAGTTATATTGACATTCATGACGATGTACATTAATGAGAAACATGGTATTCACAAAAGTAGAGCAAATTACTATGATTGCAAATGACAAATTTCTTTGGGTAAGAGGGTGATGAAAAACTAGTTTCTCGGATGAACTTTTTTTTTCTCCTTTTTTTTTTTAAACATCAGATCTGTGTACAGAACAAGCTTCTTGTCTTTTTTATTCTTCATACAAAAAAACCCACCATGTAAAAAAAAATCTGGGAGTCCCATTCAAAAGGCCAACATCTTTGCATTGTATAAGATTTGTAAAAGAACCAGGGCGTCTGATGAAGAAGAGCTGAAAAATACAGCAAACACACTCCGCTGTGAGAAAAATGCACACATGGTTCAGCGGTACAGACGCCTGAAACCAAACATTGGCTTTTGGAAATGACACACACATTCGACCGAACGTCTTGTATAAAAGAGAACTTGTCTGTTGCAGGTGATTTACTGACTGACGTGCCATGTGAGGTTTGTTTTTCTTTTTTTTTTTTTTCAAGAAGGGAGGGGTGCGGGTCAGCGCCCTGAGTCCTGGGTTCCCCTGACCTGTAAGGAGAAACTGTCGAGCCTCACACAGGTATCGTGTCGACAGCACCACTTGGAGCGACATCGATGGAGAGCCGAGTCGTCTCGACTGTCCCAACATACAAACATGTTGGTAAGGCTTTTAAAACGGAGCTCCCACAATGATTCAAAGACTGAAAAAGAAGACGTTTTTAATGTACAAAGTGGGCAACTCAATGCCAGAGAAGAATGTACCAAAGAAACACATCAGGCTTCTCTCCCCTTTTATAAGAAAACTGAGTTTCAGGACTCGCTTGTAAATCCCGTTTTCATCCCAAAATAATAATAATGAAAAATGGGAAACATCAACAGAATGAGGCAGTTTAAAAAAAAAAAACACAACATATGTACATGTTTATAAGAATATGTGTGTAAAAAAATAATACAATAACATAGAAAATAATAAAAAGTCATGGCACAATATACGACACATGGGGTAAAAACAGAAACAATGATCAGGTTTATGAGTAATGTGAGCTGGTAAAGTAGGAGGGGCTGAAATCCAATGTTCACTTCACTGAAACGGCCCAATAGATATACAAAATGCACAAAGAAAACACGAATAAAACAAACACTGTGTGTCGACTGCGCCGCATGAGCACCAACATCAAAAAACCAGCATATTTTTTGGACTTTCTCCTTTTGACTTGACATTTATTCAACCGTCTCACGTGAGCATTCAAAGAGAAAAAAACTACCGCACAGATTTTTGCTGAGGAAAAAATTCACAATCTTCCGGTTGAAAGCGACCAATGTTTCAAAGTTCATTGTCTCTGAGAATGGTTCTTCATAAAAAGATGAAGCGTGTCACTTTTTCTTCCCTCTCATGGCAATCTCCTTCCTGAGACTGAGCAAGGTAAGCCGAAAAAAGTTCCAAAGTTTCAGTCTGGAGTTTGTTTTTTGTTCTCTGCAGGGGGACGAGAGAGTTTTTTGGGCACAAGACGCCATTTTGTGTCCGCTAGCCACTGGCTCCAAACGGTTTCTGTTTGGGTTTGTTTGACCATAAGAGTGTGTGTCTGTCTGTCTGTCTGTCTGTGTGTGTCTGTGTGTGTGAGAGGATGACAGAGAGGGTGTGTCTGCGTGTGAAGGCGTGTGTGCGTGCTCATGGCGCTGTGGTGATGGCGTTCAGGTCCTTCATCAGGCCCTCGAGGTGGGCCATCTCCTCAGTCAGCTCGTCGGGCTCGTAGCTCTGAGGGAGAGGAACAGGGTTACTGCGGGGGGCGGGGGAGGGGCAGGGGGGGAGGGAGGCAAGCACCTGGAGGGGGGGAGGAAGGGAGGAAGGAAGGAGAGAAGAGGAGAGGAAAGGAGAGGAGGAGAGGGTCAGTCAGGGATCTTCCACAGAGGACGGGGGGAGTTTGATGGGTGGGATGAGGCGAGCTGGGAGGATGCGTTAAAAGGACTTTAAATCAAAACGAGAGACGGAGGCAGCAGACGAAAGCAAACACAAAACCAAAGAGCAATCGACAGAAAACCAAGGACCAGGACACGAAGAGATGATTAAAGAAAAGTCATTCCAGTTGTGGGTTTTGTTAAGGTGAGTTGTTCAATGAATTGATTAAAAGGCAGCCGACAACGCAACAAAAAAATGGTGAGATTGAAGTTGGACGGAATAAAAAAGAGAGAAAGAACAAACAGAAAATGTGGTTAACACCAAAATCTAGTCAGAAGTGACTCCACAATCCAGTGCCCAAAGAAAACCTGACATGGATTTGGAAGGAGTGTGTGATTTGTAACAATTTTACACAACAGACTGAATAAATACAGACCAGCATGAGTCTGTATTACTACGAGCAGCCAGTGTGGGGCGCTATACTCACGCTGTCTACGTCTTCCAGCATCTTACTGGTCTCTGGGACATCGGGGGCGTTGGGCACCGTGACGATCATCGGTGTTCGTGTCCGTCCTAGTGTTCCAATGGAGGCTGTTTTAACAACATGGGGGTGAGTGGGGGGCCCTGAAGGCAACACAGATGTACAACAGTCAGTGAAGGCAACAAATGGCAACGATGGAAATGAGAAACTGCTCTGATGACAGGATTCTGCACACGTTTAGTCTCTGAAAAGTTTTATTAGAAAGACAGTTTTTGAAAAGTTCTCCACACTGGGAGGTAGTTTTTAATTAATCATAGACAGAAACTTTGGAAGAAATAGCTAAACAAATATATTTTCTGATCCCGACTGAAGAATTTAATCAAAACTTTAAAGTGAATTTCATATAAACTGTCCTGCTGCTGCTGGAAATACTCACTTGAGTACCAAATGACACTTTTTTAAAACCACATTTTTAATGATGTGCTTTTACATTTAAGCTGTTTTTATTTCATTTTCAACTTTTTCTCTGACAGTTTCATGAGCAGGGTCTTAAATCCTCTCTCTTTTGTTAATCCAGTGTTGCTGTTGGTTTTATCTTTCTAATATTTTCCTTGCCTCTATTTGGTGGTTGTTTTTAGCCTTTTATATATTGTTGTATTTTCTTCCACTAATCCTCATATATATCTTTTATTTCTTTTGCACTTCTCTTTTACTTCATTTTAATGTTCATTTTTGTCCCGTGCAGCACTTTTTCACATTGATTTGAAAAGTGCTACATGATTAAAGTTATTATTATCGTTATTTTTATCAAACTTTTATTGATTTATATCAAAACAGGCTCACTTACAAGGCCATAACAAGTGAGATTTTTAGCAACTGCTATTGAAACCTGTTGTCAAAAGTGAACATTTTAATAATTGGCTTCTGCATTTTGTTGGAAGTTTTGGTTCCTTTGGTTTTGGTTGTATTATGGAAAGAAAATAAAAATGAGCACTAAATACCAGTTTTTCACTCTAAATTTAAAAAGCCATACTAATAGACATTCACGACATATCTGAAAACGCAGTATAAAAATATCTAAAACGAAAATAAAAAGCTAAATTTTCTGTTGTTTTTTTCAGTCTGTATCTGATGAGTGATGATCACATGATGCTTCAATGATGAGTTTTGTTCAATCACAGTGTGAACAACCTGGAGGACAGCAGTCATCTGATCTGACCACAGCTTCCCTCTGTGTTTCAGTGTGTGTGTGTGTGTGTGTGGGTGTGTGTGTGTGTGGGTGTGTGTGTGTGTGTGTCCTCACCAGTCTGAGCCAGCAGCGGCGTGCTGGGCAGAGCAGGTGACTCGTATGATGGATGGCTGCCGGCTGGGATGGCGGGTACGGCGAAGCTCTTGAGCGGGTGTGCGTGGGCGTGCGGGTGGGCCGGGCGGTGGGGGGGCAGGTTGCTGGAGTAGCTGGGTTCTTCTTCTGTGGTGGTGGAGCCGTGGTAGCTGCCTTCGGGGTCCACCATGATCTCTGACGGGCAGGACACCTGGGAGGAGGCGGTGGGAGGAGGGAGGGGCTCTGAGCTGGGAGTGTTCCTGACGGACTCTGGAGAGCGAGGGGGGGGGTCCAGGAGAGAGAGTCAGCCCAACAGTATAACAAAGGTTCGACACGGTCGTTAGTTTTAGGAGAGAAATTCTGTGCATCATAAACACAGATCATCTATGAACTACAAACAGACTAAGTTCCCTAATTTTGCAAATTTTGACTCTTTTAACAGACATTTTTCACAAACTATAGACAAAGAAATAATTAAACATAATCTTCAAATAAATTTTTACTCTCCATACAGCTTACATTCCTTAGAAAACACAGATTACTATCAACGCTTTTCCAAATCTCCATTTATTTTTAAAGAAGATGATTATGCAGACTTTTACAAGTACAAAACAATGTCTCAACATGTAAGAAGAGCTTATATTTCTTTGAATAACTCATCTTAAACCTAAACCAAAAGATAAATCTATTTACTCAGGCTTTTATGAACAGTTTTACAATTTTACAGTTCATAAATTCTTTTTTTTTTTAAACTCATATATTCTTCACCTGCTTTTCATTATTTTATCATTATTTAGAGCTTTTGGTAACCTTTAAAGATTTATTTATCCATTTCAACTTCTTATAATCTTATTGCTAATCCTTACTTTAGTTTATTTCTCACTTTTAAACTATTCTAATTAATATTTCTTATAGATGTGAATTAGCATGACCCCCTTGGGATCGCAGGGAGTGTTTTTTTTGGAAGACTTTTAGAAAGACAACTATTACGTGCCCTTGCAATAGTTTTGGGGCCTCTTGCCAAAACGACTTAATGGTTCGGAAGGGCTAGAGGAGAAAGTAGCATTGCAAGGAAACACAAAAGTCTAAAAAAAAATCTTGCCATGACCCTTGGGGGACTCCATATATTAGTCTCTACTCTAAAATATTTATTTTACATATATTTTGACATCATTCTATTTTACTGTAAAAGCTTTGAAGTGCATTTTATTTATGTCAAATGGGCTGTAAAAATAAAATGTGTGATTGATTAATTGAAACAACCTTTTTTGGCTTGGTAACTCTCATAAAAACAGTACTTTTAGTATAGCTTTTTCTGAAAAGGAAGAGAATAGTTAACCTGCAGAACAGTTCACCTCATTTTCTGAACTACACAAAAAAAATCTTTGATTTAGTGAGTTTAACAACAAAAACACAGAGCATTAAACTGTGCAGCATTAAAACTTAAGACTAGATTGCACAAAGTGATTAATTGGTGTCTCTGTTCGTTTGTATGAGGAAACAGTTCAGTTTAGTAGAAAAATGTATAAATTCAGCAATCTTAAAGAAAAGTTAGTGACACGTATAAAAGTATGACTGTGGTAGAACGACGGCTGCATGTCAATGAATGAGCAAACTATAAATCAGTGAATGAATGTGACATGCGCTGTGCTCTGCCTGTCGTCCAGCAGGGGGCAGGCTCTCACCTTCAGAGTCCACCCTGTCTAGATGGGAGACGGGGGTGACGCAGGCGTGCGGGCGAGAGTGCCCCATGCCCTGGTGGTAGAGGTAGCTGCGCGTTGGCGACGCCAGGCTGCCCATGTGATAATGGTGATGATGGTTATCGAGGGAATGGATGGGATGAGCGCTAATCACAGCTGTGAATGGAAATGGATACACACAAACACAAACACACACACACACACAAACACACAGGATGAGATGTTGAAGAGTGGGCCACTGATGAGAAACAAACATGCAGCTTTTGGTAACGAATGTTCTGATTCATTAAATTACCACTGGATGTATTTTTCTCTAATCTTGTATCAACTGCACTCACAACCTGTGTCTCAAAAGACCTCACACACACACACACACTAAAACACACACGCTAACACACTTACGCTGAGGCGGCTGTGCATCAAAAGGCATCATCATTTTAGGCCTCATCCCTCGTCGGCCTGCTAGTGTAGACATGCTGTCCTCTGATTCGTGGCCTAAAAGGTACGGTGGAAACCAGCCAATCAGAAAGAGTCTCTACTCTGTTGTATATGTCTGAATAATCCTTCCAGAGGATAAGTTTCAAATCACTGGGTTAAATCCTAGGGTGACGGTCACACACAGCATTAGATGTAGTAGATATATTTCGTTTGCAGGGAGTGCATTCATGCCGAGTTGTGATCATAATGTATGAGGAGCATGAAATGTTCAAATAATAATCACAGAAAAGCAAACAAAAGGAAATACAAACATATTTCCTTTAGCCAAACGTGTGAGTGCAAGTGCAAAAAGAACTGAAGAAGTTTGCTCAGCGTTATTATGCATGTAAGCTCAAGCAGCAGGGGTTACTTTCACTTTGATCTCTCTCCTATTTCATCAACTCTTAAGTCTTCCCTCTCGGGGCAGGACTGACCACGGTAGGAGTTGCGTCGCTGCTGCAAGTGTGGGTCTCTCTCCAGGCCGCTGTCGGCTGGTGTGATGTCCTGTGAGGTGCGAGGGATGGGGGTTTCGGTCATGACTGGGTTGGGGTCTGGAGACTTGTCCATGGGCTTGAGTTCCAGCCTCTCGTGGTGGATCCAAAGATCAGGAGGCTTCAGGTCCTTTGAGTTTCCCTTGTATTTGTGGGAGCCATTTGAAGACTTCGATGCAGCACGTTTTCTGCAGGAGGGAACAGAGAGGAAGCTGTGAAACAACTTGGGTAAGGAAGATGAGAAAGCAGTGGTGTGCACAGGGGTAGGGGGTGGGGGGAATGGACCCCCTTTTCGTAGCAAATGTTGAAAAAATGCACACTAAAAAGCCTTCCTTGGGGGCGCGGATGGCCGAGTGGATATGGCTGCGCACCATGAGGCTATGTCCTCGAGCGGGCGGCCCGGGTTCGAATCCGACCTGTGGCCAATTTCCCGCATGTCACTCCCCACTCTCTCTCCCCTTTCCGACACTATCCACTGTCCTCCTCTATAAAATAAAGGCACAAAAAGCCAAAAAAATAACTTTAAAAAAAAAAAAAAAAAGCCTTCCTTGGAGCCAAACTTGTGCTATTGGAGTCTAACGCTTTCTAAAGTGCCCTCCTAGTTGCAAACCTTGCGCTAAAGTGCCTTATTAGGGGCCAAAACATACGCTGAAGTACCCTTCTAGTTGGTAAACCACACTAATCTGCCCCTTTGGCTGTTTAAATATAATAAACTGCCCTCCTATGAGGTGTCCACTTGGGAGCCAAAATATGCTACAACGACTCTGGGGTGCCAAAAAGTGCCCTCTCAGGAGCAATTATGTGCTTAAATGCCATCACAACAGGGCAAACCTTGCGCTGAAGAGCCTTTTTGGGAGTCAAAACACATGCTAAAGTACCCTCATGGTTGGCAAGCCATGCAAATCTGCCCCTTTGGCTTGTGACAACGTAATAAACCGCCCCCTTGGGTGCCAAACTTGAGCCAAAGTGCTTTTTGGCAGACAAAACCCATGCTAACGTGCCTTTTTTGAGAGTCAAAACAAACGCAAAAGTGACCCCCTGGTAGGGGAACCACACTAATCTGCTCCTTAGACTTTTTTAATACATAATAAACTGCCCTCCTGAGAGCCAAAACACACTTAAGTTTCCACTTGGGAGCCAAAATGCCCACTGTATGTGCCTTTTTTTTCTTTTTCCCCTACCCTTCAAAATATCTGTGCCTGTCGCTGAGATAGAGAATGATGAGAGAAGAAGAAAATAAATGTTCAGATATGACCACGCCTCTTACTTTTTCTGGTGGGACGTCGTTCGCCGTGTGCACAGGAAAGCTCCCACCACCACCACGATAATGGTGAAGGCACCAACTGAGATGATGATGACGATGACGAGGATGTGGTTTTCGTTTCCTCCCACACCTGGATTACCTCAAGAGGAGAAACACCCGATTAGACACTGTGCATTTCTTAAAAAGCCAGGGGTAAGGGAGCGAAATCTTACCGATGGCTGTGCTCGGGTCCTGTGGAGGTTTCCCTGGGAGTCCCGTCTTTGGTGGAAGATTCGAGGCTGATTGAAAATGAGATGATATTTAAGTTTAACTCTGCTGACGAGTTTCCAACACCTCTTCTACTGTTACTTTCAAATCTACGAGTTCTCAAAGATTTTGCCAAAGTTTTCTTGGACACAAGAGTTGAAAACATTTGGAGGCAGAGACACAAAGAGTGCAGAGGCAGCAGTAAAAAAGATTCAGTGTGGAGGGGAAGTTTACCTTGGTCATTAGCCATTTTGTCAGTGGACTCAGCTTAACAGGCCAAAGGAGAGCAGGGAGAGAGAGAGAGACAATAAAAAGCAAAAACATGTTAGCTGGAAGGAGCAGCGAGGAGGGCAGAACTAAAGCAAAAGATGAAGACTGTAAGGAGAAGAAAAGGAACAAAACTAGAAGAAGATGAAAAAGTCAGAGAAACAGAAAGAACAGTTCAGCACAGACAGAGCCCAGATGACGGTAAAAGCAGAGCAGCAAAGTAAAAATCATTAGTCATCCTACAAAGTGCAGTCTTAAATGAATGAAAGAAAAAGCGTCTATGAGGAGGACGTTTAATTGAGACAAAATAAGTTGAAAGCAGCACAAACTGACTGAACCCAAAGAGCTTTTTCACTCTCAAGCTTTCGCAGTAATTTAGAAACTCTGAACATTTTAAGATGCTGAAGAAACATCTTAACTGCAGCTCTCAGGAAATTCCCTCAGCTACTTTATCAGGACAATTTGCCCGAGGTGTTAAATAGTATTTTGATCTGGGCTGGCACATCGGACGAGTTGTTAAAAGTTAAGAAGAGGAGACTTGATCAGTTTTTGATGTAGTGATGAGAAGTTTTGGAAAATGAGAAACTTTCATTCTGCTGATTGTTTTTAGAACTTGGATTTGCTGGAGCTTCACTTTAGTCTGGTGGTTTAAATTAGGTTGGATGCCACATGAAGCTACTTGCCCTGTTTCCTGCTCTATGTACTGTCCTGTCCCTTTCAAAATAAAGGCATCATGGGCAAAAAAACAAACAAAAAACTTCAAAATAGAAAAACATCTGTTAAAATTGGAGAACTTTTGCAGGAAGACTGGGCAATTGATTGTTAAGTAGATTTAATTGCAATATGGCCTGCTGCAATATTCCAAGTGCCTCAAATTGTCGGAAGACCAGAGCAACTATCTAAATGTTGAAAATGGTCAAAAGCAGCAAAAATGGGTGAAAAGGGCAACAATTGGACGGAAACTTGGAGTATGATAAGTAACCAGCAAAAAATGGTCTAAAAGCAGCAAAAAAGAGCAAAAAGGGACTAAAATGGGCAAAAAGCAATATGTGTTGTTCTTATTCAAAACAAAATAAAAAATAGATCATCTCATTCAATGTATCAAATTTGCTATTTGACTCAAAATAGCTCCTCTTTTTTAAATTGTCTATCTAATAAGGTGCTTTTTTGCTTGTGTTTGTTTAACAACATACAAGAAGGGGAACTGAAAAATAGTTGCACAATACATCACAATTGCAATATGGGAAAAAAATAATTGTTTTTAGATTGCTTTTGCCAATTTTTCAGCCCTACTTTGCGGAAGAGAGAAACATTTAGAGCCAAGGTAACAAACCCCACTTAACAAAACTGTCACAAAATTATCTTAAGTGGCTTTCAGACTTTCTAAAGTCTGGAGGGACTAATACTAATGCAGCAGGTGTGGTAAAGATAAAGTTCTTTTAAGTGGTTGGAGAAATGGAGGCACAACCAACAACCAGGCTCGGGTGCAAATCACTTTGACATTGTTTACCTGCAGACTCTGTGACCCTGTGTCAGTTCAGTCAGGCTGTATTCTGAGTATTTTTCTTACAGTTTTACTCGCCAGTTCAAATTTTCATGTCAATATTGAGGAAACTAGTTGCATCATGGTATAATATTCCTGGTAACCAGTTGCTGCCATGACACGTCCTAGACCTCTAAATTGCCATTTCTGAGTTTCACAGAGTAATTTTAAATTGATTTGTGCTACAAATGGAGATGAAGTAAACAGATATTCAAATTCTCTTCTTTTATCTTCCTGTTGAGTTTAACCAACCCCAAGAGGAACATATAATGACTGAAGACTGAAGAGTGCTCCTATGATACTCATGCATTGAGATGTTTCTCTTTCTCAAACTCACTCTTTGGAGTGCGGAAGTGAACGGCCTCAGACATCGGGCCCATGCCCTTCGAGTTGCGAGCCTGGATCTTGAAGTAGTACGTCGTGTCCAGCGTCAACTCCTGGATCTGGTGCGTGAGACGGTTTCCGACCACGGGCTCGATAACCCAGTCGTGAACTTCAGCGTTCACATCGGTGCTGTAGTAGATGATGTAACCTGAGCAAGAGATGGACGCAGGAAGAAAGAGTTGAAATTCAACATTTTGTGTTTTTGTGCCTCTTGGGTTTGTTCTGCTGAGTAGAAGAGCAGAATCATGTATCACACTTTACATTGGATTTATTTTATTCACAGTGTTACATCTTCTTTGAGAAAAACACTTAAGGCTGCAGTTTTGTTCACGGATGGAGACAAATGTTTCTCTTCATCTGAAGTGAAGAAAAACCTGTGTTTTTGTGCATTTTTTAAGCAGAGCACCTACATGTTAAAATGAGTCGACATTAAATTAAAACTTGAAATAAAGTGGTTTGATATCATAGAAACATATGAGACTTTGACACTCACCTGTGATCTTTCCGTTGGCCTCAGACGGAGGCTGCCAGTTCACGATGATGGTGCGAGGTTTGTTCTCTTTGCTCACCACAGTCACGTCTTTCGGGGAGGAGCTGGGGACTGTGGGGGGAGGGTGAAAGAGACGGGACATTTGTCACACTGTCCAAAGTTCAGATAAAAGGTCAAGCTGGCAGACATTTTGAATCCTAACAACACAGTGCACTTACCAGTCAGATACGAGCAAACTGTGTGTGTGTGTTTAGTGTCACATTTTTTTGCAGATACGTTACACTTTTAAACAAACCCCTGGCTGGGAGAAATGCTCACTGATTGTTTTTTTCTAAACTAATAAAAATCACTCTGCTGCTGCACCAATAAACCTCACAGAGAACATGAATCAAAAGATGATATTTCAAAGTGAATAACTTCTTTATTATGACTTTTTTCTCCAGACTATTACTTGCAGAATTATGCATGTTCCTGTAATGCATACACTCAAGTGATTGTGCATTTTTAATCCAGACTGTCTGATAGATTTAGAGGACTATATGTACTATGTGAGTCATTCTATCGCTCAGTGTAACGATCTATGCCGGCACAAATCATTGAACTATACCTCAACCTTAATGCAGAGCCAAAGGGGACATGAATTCATACCCACTTCATTTTAAAAGTAATTATTTAATGGACTGAACCAAAACAGATCCAAGTTCTTTAACACTTTTAAATCCACACAGAGTCAGGTCTTGTTTTGTGGTTCTACAGATCCTCAGGCTTCAGGCCATGTGTCTGCAAATCAGGAGAAAAATGTAAAAATAAACTTTTCTCTTGACACAAAACTGTGGATATTTTTATGATCATTCATTCATTTTTTAAATTCTTATTCCATTTTTCTTTAATATGATATCTTGCATTGAAGCAGTGTTAGATCCAACTCACCCAAAGAGTAAAGCAGAGGATCATTCTTTACGCGAATTACATAATTTCCTTCAATTTTCCTCAATTCCTCCTGCAGTGTAAGTGTCATTTATTTGTAGATACCTTTTTCAAATTTATTTCATCATATTAGGCTGTGAAGTGACTGTGAGACTTTCCTCAGGCTTGTCCTCTCCTTCCATTTGGGCTGAAAAAAGTGAAACGTTACTCCCATCCAGTCAGTCAGGGGCCTGTCACTCTCACTCATGTTTGGTTTGTGTCACTGTGATTGTGTGTGTGTGTGTGTGCTCATACTTGTCTCAAAGGTGGTTCCCTGCGCAGTCATGCTCCACGTGCTGGAGCGCCGGCCTTTGGTCACCATGACGGAGAACTCGTACAGCGTGTTGGGCTTCAGACCCGTCACCATGTGGTTCAGACTGGTGGTGTTGGCCATCTGGGGAGGGATGGGCAAACACGCACGCACACGCAGGCAGACAGACAGACAGATGGTGGATAACATTAGCTCACAGTGCTGCAGTCTGCGGGGACTGAAAAGAATTTAGTCACACAAAACGGATTTAATCATTTATAGCACTTTTTCCCCTTTAACTTGGCATTAGTTTGGAGGTTGTCTTCCTACACAACCAACTCATGTTACCTTCTATATTCAAACCCCCTCATGGTGTGGAAATGAATCTTTTCATTTTCTGTCAAGGTCAAAAGCAAAACCAAAAGACATCTAGTAACATCTCACAAAGCTGCAATTGGACTGTGCATAGGTTACGCTAAAGCTCTGTACATTCTGCAGCAAATCAACAACTCTTATAGCTGATGTCTTGACATGAATGTATTTATCATGATGGGAAAATATGAGATTTAAAGAAAACACAAGATGAGATGTAAGCTATAAATGATGCAGAAAAGTTGTTCAGAATACAGGAAAATAAATACTTGAGGCTAAAAATGTTGTTTGCTGGTGCAGATGAGTGCAAGCCCCTTCACTAGAGGCCCAATTGTTGAAAACATGTAAGTAAAAAGTGCCTAAGTTCACTCTTGGGAGCCAAAACACACAGTAAATAGCCTCTCAGGAGCCAAAACAAGCACTTAAGTTTCCAACTTGGAGCCAAAACACAAGATAAAGTGCCTTCTTGGGAGCATAATCCCTTCTAAATTGCCCCCTTTGGAGCTAAAATAAGCACCAAAGTGCCCTCATGGGAATGAAAGGAGTGCTAAAGTGCCAACCTGGGTGAGAAAACGTGTTAAACTTCCGGCTTGTGAATCATAACACAAGATAAAGTGCCTCTTTGGAAGCAAGATCACTCCTCAAGTTCCCTTTTTGGGAGCCAAAATTCAAGCTTAAGTGCCCACCAGGGAGAGAAAATGTGTCAAAATTTAAGTTTTGAGAGCCAAAGACAAGAAATTAAGTTTCCACCTGGGAGCCAAAACTGGAGCTAAAATGCTTCAGTGCCCTCTCAGGACCTAAAAGACTTTTAAGAAATAATTAACAAAAGGAGCATTCACATGTTACTTCAGCAGTTTGGTCATTTTGATTCCTAAAAAACTTGCCAACTTGAGCATATCAACTATTAATTAATCAGTTGAAACAAAAAGCAGAATATCCTTTCAAGTGAAACCTAGAGTCCTACTGAGAGTCACGGATAAATTACACACAGTGACCACTGAGTGGAAGCAGAACCTTATGGATTTTGTGAAGCTCTGCTTTAGCTGGTGTCAGATGTAATGCCACACAAAGCAAATGTATTTATGTCATTTTCCATGAGCTGGAAATAAGAAGCCAAATACAGAATATCTCAAGTTTGCTTTATAACCTTAAATATCTTGAATTATGAAACCACTTGTGTTTGAATCTGCAGCCTGAAGCTGTCAGAGGAGGAAAAGGACACAGATTTCGCTCTCTGGGTCGCAGCAGCATTGATTCATGTTCATCAGGTCTTTAACAGCTTTCGCTTTAACGTTGCGTGCCATGACAGGAGCGTGGTCGTCCAGAGGGGGCTGTCAAACAGAGGGCAGTGGGATAGAAAAAAAAAACAGTGTACTTATAAACACGCTGCTAGTTCGAGAGCAGTTGTTTCTTTAATAATGTAAAAGCTCGTCTGGCTCTAAAAGAAGACGGGACGTTGAGAAGAGCAACGTGAAGGTGAGTCACTGATGTCGGACTTGAGGACATACAGGACGTACGGGGTCCAGCCCACTCTCCTCTGAAAACAACAGAAGAAGAGAGCCTTCTAATAGACCTGTTAATATATTGAATTTGGCTAATGGGACAGAAACATAATGAGCCTGTGGAAGTCTTTAATTACTGTCACAGTGTGAGAATCCAACCAATTTAAGCATCCACTCATAGCAGCAAGACACGACTCTGTGTGTGCTTAAGATGGGTGTGTGTCTACAAGTGTGTGTGTGTGTGTGTGTCTGAACGCACGGTCAGATCAGCTCCCTCTTTTTCGAGTTCTCAGTTTGTCTTGTCCTTGTTGAATAATTTATCAGCGAACGCAGGCCTTTATCTAAGCTCTGCTCGGTCACAGGTTTGCACACACATGCAAACACACACTCGCAGGAATCCACCCTTCAGAGACGACGAATCAACATAACTGAGAATTACCAATTCAAGAATCTGAGGCTGAATCTCAAACACCTTTAAAGACTCTCATCTCATCCTGACTCTCTGCAAATACTTGTCTGTTTAACACGTTACACTCGTGCGCCTGACTTCACACAGGAACACAACATTTGCATCTGTTTGACACTAATCCCAGAGAATCTATGTAATATTCCAGAGCTGCAACAGCAAAATTCACTGAACATGAACAGAATTAACAGAACTGATTAAACTGGAAAACAGGTGTCAAAAAACTGACTTATTTCAGTGTGTGCTCCATAATGAATGTGAACAACAAGAGAGGAGAAGAACATTTCTTGTACCTTCACAGGATGACAATAGATTATTGCTACCTAGTGGTTCTGTCTTATTATTGCAAGACATTCGTTTTCTACTCTCAGAATAACAATGAATATTCCTGGTTAATCCTTGAAGGAGATATGTCTGGGCCTGGGGGCGACTCATGGCCCGAGCCCCTTGTTTCCATCTTACAATATGCAACACTTTCTGTGAGGAGCAAAAAACAAAACCAAAGTCCATCTGGTAACATCTCACCAAACTACATTTAGACTGCACATACACAACTTGTATGAAGGTAAAGCTCTGAACATTCTGCAGAAACTCAACAACTCTTACAGCTGGAATCTTTAAAGGAACATATTTATGATGATGTGAAAATGATTTCAGTTATGAAATAGTGCAGAAAAGACAAAAAGTGGTTCATAGAGACAGCTCAGAATAAAGAATAATAAAATTTGGGGGTAAAAATGCTGTTTGCAAGTCAAAACAGTCTGGATATGAAAAAGAAATCCTGATAAAATCCAGATCCTTATCCTGCCATTCAAAACAAAATCCTGACATTTATTTTTCCTTGGTGAGAAGCAGAGTTTGCTGATGTATGCGCGGCACATAACACGTGAGACTGACCACTTATCACCTCGTATCAAGAGACACCAGAGGGACAAAGATGTTTGACCATATTTAGGGTGCAGTCACACTTTTCTGCCATATTGTGCTCGCTCCACACCTGAAGTTTGACCAGTGAGACCACAAGTGAACCGTGCTTAGGTGCAGTTCACTTCTTTGCTTTGGCATGGTTCACTTCATAAACGAGCGCACGGATGCAGTGAGGACATGATGTATGATCCAAGACATGTAATCTCTGCGGCTGCTCCTCTCAACAATAATTTCAAACAATAGCAGGGGTTTAAAGGGCTGTGTTGGACAAAAACAAATGAACATAAGCCAAAAAAAGTAACTTAAGTTGTAGCCATGTTTTCTGTGTTCTCCACTGTTCTGACTCTGATGAGACCATGTCTTGTAAACAGACGCTTCATGATGATATTAGCAAGTTAAGCGTGTGTCTGCAATCTTGTGTAAAACTGGTTCATATTGGAGTAGTATGACCTCAAGCCTAACTGGCCAGTGGGGAGGGGCAAATGTGCTTGAGTGTGGCATGGTTCGGATGGCCAGTGTGAGAGCGCCTTAAGCAGGAATTACCAAAAGAAATAGTTAAATAGAGCATTCATCTGTTACTTTCAGAGTTAAAAAATATGTCAGTTAGAGTCGCTGTTGCTTGGCACTTAAAAACTCATGGCAGCAGTGTTTTTAAATTACCGTCACTCTTCAAGCGTTTGAGCTAGTGAGGAAATTCAAACTATTCCTTTAAGAAGACAAGACAAGTTTTACTGTGATATCTGGGGTACTAAAAAACTGTGATGGAGTCCACATGCAACAATGTTTGAATTACAGATAATAACTGGTGCGAGCTGTTTTTATTACTGTGAATATTCAACCATTTGGGCTCACAAAAAAAGCAGAGAAGATGAGCTTTCGAGGTATGACCTTTAAAGCATTTAAGGCCAGAAAAACAAAAACAAAAAGTCTGGTAAACTTGAGTATTAAAAGGTTAACCAAAAACAGCAGAGAAAGTTTCACATTGGGCTCCTCATCCTCCCAGAAAAATCACCTAAAGATAAGATTTGTACCTCTGAGCTAAAGATATAAACATCATCAGGAATTAAAGACGAATCTCACCTTTACTTTCGTGTTTGCGGGGATGTTGGTCTTCCATCGCACCGTGTAGAACCTGTTATCTGTGATCTTCTGGTTCTTGGGCAGCGAGTTGTCGGCCCAGGTCACCTTGATGGTGTCGTGGCTTAGCACAGAGGCCTGAACACCCACGGGAGGCATCATGGGAGAGGGGTCTGGTACTGGTGTGTATGGAGCATGGAAGAGTTCGTACAAGTCAACATCGGGGTCTATGGGGTCTGCACATTAGGCAGTAAACCCGCAAGCATGCACACAAATTAAAATGACCAAAATTAAAACATAAAGAGAAGCATGGGCGGATTACACGGTGGGTTCACGACAGGATGCAGGGAGGAACAATAAAGGAGAAAATCAGGTTAATGGGTTAAAAGGAAGGACATAAAATGAGAGGAAGACAGGTAAAAGGCAACAGGGATGGGGTTGGGAAGGGTGAAGAGAAAAAGAGAGAAGACTATTAGAAAAACAGACACTGACCTCTACAATAAGACGAAGCTAAAGACCTGTATCTACAGACTCTACAGTTCTCTATCTACAGCCACTGAAGAGAGAGGAAGAGGAGATACACCGCTCATGAGAAAAGACTACAGTAAATGGAAAACTAGAGTGCAAACAAACACCCACAATCCTGCAGGGTTTCCAAAATTTCCCATTCAAACGCTGACCCACTCTTTTCACACTGAAATGTGTTTAGCGCTGTTTACATCATGGAGCTCTTCACAACATTTGAATACAAAACAGATAAACAGAGCACTGCATGCACCGGAACATTTTCTTCTTCTCGGTGTTACATCGTCGGGGTATACGTCATTGAAAACTGAAAGAAAAGTGAGGCTTCAGTAAGAAAACCTGCAAGAGGAGAAAAGTAGAGGAGAAGAGATGGTGGTGTGGTTACATGTGTGTGTGTGTGTGTGTGTGTGTGTGTGCTGGTTCTGTTTTAAGGTATTGACTCTGTGAAGAAGCTTGATTTATCCCACTCACACATTTTTGTCCATCCTTATGAAAAATACAAAATCTGACGTAAAATCTCCCAGAGCTCAAAGGGGCTGTGATGAATGTACAAGTGATTTTGAAAAAGTCTCACTTCCAGATATAAGCCTGATCATAATCCACAACTTGAAATGAGATTATCAGCGCCAAAGTCGTTTTTATCTAAATGCTGTTTTTCAGCTCTCTGATCAGGTTAGACTGGACCAAATTGATTTATGGCGAGTTAAAATCTCTATGAAAACACCTCGCCGGCTGACAAAGTTTAGCAGTAAGAAGAGAATTCCATATTTTTCTCAGCTGAAAATGATTTCATGAATTTATTTGGTAGCAGTAGTGGACACTGGAGTTTGACGACCTCATGGAAACTGGACAGAACAGCAGAAGAAAGCTAAACAGGAGAGTGATAGAGCACGAGCTCAAGGCTAAAACACAGGTTGAGCTGTTTTGTCACTTAAAATAACTTATACCCCCTTACAACCTTTTTAATCTTGCTCTCTACATGCACTTTTTAAATGTGTTTATTTTGTTTTCTATCTGTCTTTTTGCTATTTTGTATGTTGTACTGTTGTTTGCAACCTACATTTTTATCCTTTTACCTTGCAAAATGTCTTTGAGTTCCTGAATGGCAATCTACAAATCAACTTTTATTATTACTAATATTATAAGGGCCAGGTTATGTTTGCTCTTCTTGGTGAGGTTGGGGTTGGTAGATGATAACTGGTAGCACATAACCAGGATTTACTAACATTACTTGTTATGGCTACATCTCCGAGCGCCGGGCTGTGAGTAGCGCTAAATATAGTCAGTGACTAAACCTCAATACAAACTTATAAAGTTTGCATCTGCTTATTTTCACTTTTTTAAACAACAGTGCAACAAAATTGTTGATGAATACATCACCTTGTTGCGTTGTATCTGTTAAAAAGTTATCTTGAATAAAGAAAAGTAGAGTTCAGAAGAAGATCTTCCCTCTATTCATTTTTTGAAACAAATACACGGCTTGTCATGAGTGACATCATCGTGACAGTTTGTGCGAGTCCTACGGCTAAAGGAGTTGCTTCAATCCACTTCAAACAGAAAGTCCTAACAGTCCCTTTAATATGAAAACATGTAACGTTCAAGTGCAATAACTAGAATATCTGTTTGACGGATAGATTTCATTTTATCCTTTTTTATTAAGTTGCAAACTGACAAGCTATTCCTTTACTATCTGTTAACGTAAAAGTGATAGTTGCTGCTGTGCGACGACACTTGAGAATGTTTGTGTGGAAGCTACCTGTCCACTTCACCTCGTAAATCTCAGCGAGTGTGTGCACTTGTGTTTGTGTGTGTTTGTGTGTCAATGTGAGCTCCTGGTCAGCACACTGAGGCCTAAACGCTTCCAGATGCTCTTATGCCTGCTGGTTTCTCCGTCCTTGGTTTGGTTGAGATGAAGTTAGAAAAAAAAAAAAGCTTTGGTCAGTCACCCGCGATGACACTCCTCCTCGACCACTTGTTGGTCCTCTCCTCTCTGCCTCGCTCCATTTGACACCTCTTTGTGCAGAGCTGCCCTCATTATATTCCCAAGACTGAGTCAGAGTGTGTGTGTGCGTGTGTGTGAAGACGATCAGGCATTCATGTGGTTTCCGAGAGGCTCCGAGGTTTAAGGAGAGGCATGCAAGCTGCTTTTCTTTCCTCACTTTGGGAGAATACATCCTACAGTGTTTACAAGAGGAATGAACTTAAAACTTGATCGGCTTCTTACAGACAGGGATGAAATCTTTTATTTTCTACACTCTCAGTGAAGACTTCATTTTTATTATCACATATTAAACATGGCACTCCCTCAGCCTAAGTTCACCAAGTTTCTCTCAAGTTTTTTTAAAAGTAAAAGTAATATGTAGGTCAGCTCGTCTTTTAATCCAGACTTGAACAAACTGGCAGGAAAGGAACGCGCCCCAGAGGATTCAGCAGCAGACGATGGTGGTGGGCTTTGGTTCTGCTTTGAGAGGAAGCGTTTGGATCTGACGAAGGGTTGCCAGAGTCACAACGGGGGGTCTGCATGCATGCAGCGTTCAGTGTGTGTTTGTGTGTGTGTGTGTGAGAGAGAGGGATGTGAGGGGGAGAGAGCTTCATAGAGAGAACTGTACAGTATGACAGTGCTGGAGCGTGCGCGCTCACTAAGACTGCCACCCCCCCTGGAAGCATGTTGATGTGACTCATGTCATCCAGCATCCCGCCCCTCTCCAGCTCTCACAGTGCAACGGAGCCGCGGCAGAGACAAACCGGAGTGATCAAGGCAGAGCGGGGAGGTGGGAGGCTGGATGGGAGAGGAGGCGGGTGGAGGCCCCATTCTGTGAAACCCCAGGGAGCTTGGGCTGGTTGTCTTCTAACGCCGCCACATAAACTGAGTGAACTCAGCTAACGTTCAGACCAAGCAGCAGTGTTTCACACTTATAGATCAGCTGTCAGGCTCTCTGTGCTGAGATTTAAGTTCGACTTCTAATTGTTAACAGGGTTGTGATCTAAAGCTTAAAGATTTATGGATCGTCTGGGTGGCAGATGAAAGATTAATACGATAAGATAACTCCATCACAGACGACGGAGTTCATCTTCTATTAACGCTTTTTCAACACGGATACTGTGGTGATCCCACTTCTTTACAGACACATAGTCATATAAACTAACATTCACCATGACCTTGTGTAGCTTACTATGAAGCATTCAAACAAAATCTAACCTCAGAGGAGGTTAAATGTTGCCTTTTGTGTTTGCTGGGCTACTAACCATGTGAATCACACACATCAGGCTGAGGAGCATAAGTGTTATATGGACTTAGATTATACAACATGCAGAGATTATGAGCTATAAGTCTTGAAATCTTGAATTACAGGTTGCTAAATCACTACAAAGCAAGCTGAAACTGAAGCAACTCCAAGCAGATATTACTTCTGATCAGCTTTTTGCTTATTAAAATATCTTTTAAGTGCTTTCCTGTAGCATGTGTAACACCATCATGTACTATTAAAGGCTACAAAGTGGTTTCTTGTTATTCCTGAAGCTTCTTTCTTTGATGCCATGAACTACAGCTGAAGGATATGGACAAGATTTCATATCTTGATATTGATGTCACTATGATTTTGATGAAAACTACTTCATGAATATAAGTTCCACATAATCAATGCCAGACTTGGGGGAACTGAATTTTTTGTGAGGAGAACTCACAGTCCTGAGCTGGAATTTGATACTGAATTTTGAAAACAAGAATCAATTTTATTTTGAGGGCTACAATTTTTTTTACCTCAGTCCAAGTGGAATTGCAATTTTTGCATGACCTGCACAACGCTTCAGTCTGATTTGGATCCTTATTTTTGATCCAAATGATGGAGGATGACTTATTTTTCCTTTCCAAAGTGCAGATTCTGCACTGATCATGTGTTTCTCTTTTTGATTTTGTGTGCCCCTCTGTCCCAAGCTCCTTTCTTAGGATGTTTGCCATTGGCTGGCTGCAGCTGTCCAAGTTTGATAAGAAGTTTGTGATTGGCTGGTTTTTGCTGTGCATACAGGGCAAGTGGGAAAAACTTCTATCCTTGATATTGTTGATGTTGTGATGTAAATAGCTTGAATGTTCTCTCCATCAGACAGCTGGAGTTCATGTTGGGTTGTTAAACCTCAAACCTGTTGATTTCTGCTCTGGCTCTGCTCATTATGTTGTTTTGTTGTTGAAGTCAAGCTAAATACAATGAGGTTTTGACCTGATTTCTTTTATTTTGAAAGTCACCTGGTGTTTTCATGTGGTTTCAGTGCCCAACTTCAATCTGAAAGAACAATCTGCTCTGTGAAAATTGATGCATCACCCGTTAACACTGTGACTTAAATATCAGATCTGTTGCTGTGATGGAGCTGAGACGCTTGTGGTGTTGTAATGTGAGGTAAAGCATGCAAAGAATTATCAGTTAAATGTTCATAAAATATTCCTTAATAACATTTCTGGCTTTTCTTCGAGGTGAGAAGTCTTTACTACCAGCATTAATCAAACTGTTGACCTAAAAACTTAATATTGTAGAGGACCTGTGGTTTAAGGGCAAAATTCAAGGGTTTGGAACATTTGATTAAAAAGAAACTCTTCCTGGGGGCTATTAAGCAGGGAGTTAATTAGAGCCGTGAGACACCCTGACGACCCGTTATCTCTTCGGTAATTTGGAGTCCAGACACACTCTGTCCGATAATGATCCCAGGTTAGAGCGTGCAAAGATGAATCTCAGACCATGTCATTCTTTTTCTTCTTGGCAGCTCACTGGAGCTCATGCATCCCATGATATGTTCACCACTTTTAATGACTCATATGTGCGCTAAAGAAAAAGAGAGTTATAAGAAAACCCGACATGTTTGTGTTTACATTTGATGTGTAGTTTGTACCTGACTGCGGTCTGGTGATGGCGCTCTCGTACACAGGAATCCCCTCGCCCACGTTATTGAAGGCCTTCAGTGTGATCACGTAATGGGAGCTGGGGTCTAAGAAGGATAAAGAACGAGAGGATGAGGTCAGGACAGAGCAAAGATGGATAAATCCAAGCAGCGATCTAATCAAAGCAAAACTCTGGAGACTCTTGACTTGTAATTGGGATATTAGAGAGAACGAGTATTTGAATACTATTATTCCCCCTACTGTGATTGTAATGAGAGCTTCAATTATGTGAACGTGGATATTTCACAACTATTCCACCCCAAAATGTCCCAATTTCCTGAGATTATTATTTTTCAATTTATAATCCAATTCCTGGCTTCTTTCCAAAGTTTTGATTTCAGCAGATTTAGTGAAGTTGATTTGTGGTTAAAGTTTTTATCTTATTATGTTACCAAATCTGAGAACTTTAAGAGTAATTTCCTCCGCGTTAACTCATTTGAATTCCAAATTTCTGAAATAAGCTCGAACAACAATCAGTTTTCTCATGTTTGGACAGTTCCTGTGGAGAAAAACTACACTCACACACAACTCTTCAGTGAGGTTGATTTTTGTTTTGATGTTTCATTTGGCAAGAATTAAAATCACCCAAACAAGTTGGTTTTATTCGAGTGTTTTTTTTTTTAACCTTTAATTATAGTGTCCCCATTAGGGTAATCTGTGTAATTAGGGGCCGAGGCGTGTGGCAGAGAGGATCTCATTAATTCTGTAAACACTCACTATGAGGTGCAGATAAATTACTTCCAGTTGTTTGTGTGTTTGTTTCCTGATTTGTCGTTACATTGTGAATATGTAACACCCCAAAAACTGATCCAGTGTCACAAAAAACATGAGTGAAAGGAGGACTATTGGGTGCAGATGCTCAAGGTTCTTTTCTTGATCTCAAAAGTGTCATTTAACAAAATCATGAAGATAATGAGCAGGATTTTCTGGCGTGTATGAGGAGACGAGGTTTGTTCTCACCGAGGTTCTCGATGGTATAGTAACGCTGCTTGTAGTCCACTTTGATTGTCTGAGCGTGCGGACTCCCGATGCCGTACCCGATGGTGTAACCTCGCACGACGATGTCCTGGTTCTCAGGCGGCGTCCAGCTGACCACGATGCTGTTGACCAGCGGCCGCACGTGGAGGGAGCTTGGCTGGTCGGGAACACGGGATTCTTTTGCAGAGAAACGAAATGGTTTTATTTCCTCATTGATTCTTCAGATAAAAAACCCAAAGTAAAGCTTGTTTCTATTTTTATCTTGCAACATTTGATGCACACATTCTGTTTCTGTGACGCTTTTCCTTTACATAATTAGTTTCTTGTTGAAGTGACAACCTTATAATAATAATAATAATACATTTTATTTATAAAGCGCTTTTCAAAAACTCAAAGTCGCTTCACATTCAAAAGTTAAAAAGAACAAACAGATAAAACAATATTTCACATGGTAAAAATAAAAACAGTGCAGGTTAAAAACAATTTAATAAAAAAAATAAAAAAAAAACGCACAACCTTAAACTCTGCATTTCCCTGCCAGAAAGTCAATAACTTAAATCTCTTTGCAATTTAAAGACAGAAAAATGTGCGTCAGTTTGTGGGGAGCAGAATATAGCAGATGTTTTTACCATCCAGATCGCTCTCAAATGTCTCCGCCGTGGTCCACTCTGTGGCTGGTCCTGTGCCATTCACCGTCATGGCTGACACCCTGAAGGCGTACTCCGTCCCTCGCTCCAGACCTGCACGGCAAAAACACAGAGTTCAGATATGAAGCTATAAAAATCTGATCTGAGGCTGGACTGAAACTAAAGCAGCAATAAAATCCCTTTCATTACAGCTGCTCCCCCTCATTAAACAAGCTGATGTGTTTTATATTTCACTCATGCTCTCTGCTGGATCGGTCAATTTTGGGGCTTGAGTTGCAGCCGCAATAAATATTTTGAAACCACAAATATTTTACACAGCTGCCCGATTCTTCCCGGCACAATTAAGGAGGAAATCCACGAGTCTGCCTCGGAGGTAGGATCAAGTGATGTTTTTAGAGTGCAGTTATTTTCCTGTTTCTACTCAATGATATGAAAGTTACTGAGATTTATACAGTTGTGCCCAAAAGTTTACACACCTCAGCAGAATTTTCTGTTTTTTTGTCCTTTTCTCAGAAAATATGAATGGTAACACAAAAACCTTTCTGTCACTCATGGTTAGAGGTTGGGTGAAGATATTTATTAACAAACAACTGTGTTCACTCTTTTTAAATCATGATGACAAAAGAAACTTCAAAAATGACCCTGTTCATTTTTTTAAACACACACACTGATTACAAGCAAATAGATCACAGGTGAGGATGGTTACCTTTAGTAGACATTCAAACACATTTGTGTTCACTTTTGTGCATTTATCAGGACAAAACCACCAGAGTTGTGTAAACTTCTTAACAGGGTCATTTTTGAAGTTTCTGTTGTCGTTATGATTTAAAAAGAGTTAACTTTTTTTTTTTTTTCAATAAATGTCTTCTTCAATGATTTCTTTTCTGGGTTTTGCCATTCATATGTCTACAAAAAGAAAAAGCAGTAGAGGATTTTACTCTAAGGGGTTAATAAGAGCAGAGGAGTTTTTGTTTTAAAGACACGTCTCCTCCAGTTCGAGCCGCCTCACCGCTGGGTGCCGACTTTAGTATTCACAAAGAGGGAACGCCTGCTGACAAATGATGTGTTGCTGTATTAATTTGCTGTAAAATTTTTCATCATCGTCACATTGTCCCATTTGCATGCTACATGATAATCCTGTAGTCTTTTCTCTGTGTACCCAGTATTCTGGGCCACCCTTGGGGGCGTCTTCTGAAGACTGCCTAACTATGCGTGCCTCCAAGGCTACAACATCGCCTTCTAAACGCTTTTGAACCAACAAACACCCCTCTGTTTCACCCCCCAGAATCCTCTCAAAAATCATCTTTTAAGTGTATATTCTCTTTGATGCAGCACACAGCGTGACGCTGGGCCACTTGAAAGTTGCTGAGACATCATCTAATATTAATCATCATTGCTGTGTGTCTTTGGTGATATTGTGCATATTTCGTTGGTTGAAGCGGGTAATAAAGGGTACAGTAAGACACGCAACTGCGTCTTAGATGAAGTTCATATGTTGACTTAATTAAAAGTCAGACTCAGACCAAACAGGACTTAAGAGGAGCGAAGATCAGGACTTTAAATATTGCAGCATGGCAGACGTCTCAGAGTATCTAAGAAACATCCAGCAGAGATAAAGAGTCTGATTAAAGTTGAATCCGAAGCATCAAAAGAAAACATTAGAATTTGGTATTCCCCAAGAAAAAAATTATCCATCATTTTTAAATCATGTTTCGACAATTACATCAAGCTCTGTCGCAGAAATGTTGGAGACAGTTTTTAAAGTTGAACAAACGCTGCAGCTGCAGACATGCTTTTGTTTTCAGTCAAGGGAACAAATGCCTCAGAGTGCTATCACATTTTCATGGCTGTGTACACACAAGGCATCAAAGCGCCCTCAGTGATGTTAGCAGACAGCTCAAAAAACAAAAGTGTGAACACACTCCAAGACATATCGAGGACACAGTGGGGGACAGTCACTGAGGACACATATAGTCGACGTTTGGGCTGCATCTGTTGATTTGTGCAGAGCGTCAACGTCAGGATGGATGGTAGTTTTGAACTCTTTAAAAAAAATGTGACTGCACAATGTGTGTCAGATAAAAGAGTTAGACATCTTCTCTTTTTGCATTTCTTGGCTGTGTTAGTTTGTACTTAACATTCCAGTCTACGGCTCAGACATGTCAAAGTCAGGATGTATAAATGTCTTAATTATGACCCTGATATAGTCTATCGAGTAATGTCTCACTGAACTACATTCACAGTTTCTCTACTTTCTGCAGAAACTCAACCTCTCTTACAGCTGATGTCTTTAAATGGATGTTTTTAAATTAAAGTTTTAAAAATATTTGGGTCCAAAACTGTTGCCTGCAGGTCAAAATAGTCTGAATAAAAGGTTACGTGCTTTTATTTTGAAAGGGGAGTATCATATAATCTATCCACACTCCTTGTTGATGAAGACAAACCTGTACAGTGTGTTCATCTGTTAATTGAGTGTGGCTAAATGACTTCATTAAGTACGGACTTTATCAAATAGAGGACAAAGAAGGAAAAAAAACTTTAAGTGTTTGGTGCAGTGAGGTTTTTGTGAATGCAAGAATACAGCCATTAAAAACTGCATACTGTGATAATCTGCACTATCTCAGGTTCAAACTGAACGTTTTTTTCACGAGATCAATTTGAGAAGTTGAAAGTTTTCCTCAATTCTGGGTCTCGGCTTGTCATTAAGGAGTGGGACCCAAAGCCAGACCAGTTGAGAAATGCTTTATTACACTGAAAAAAAACTGAAATTTGAGCAAGTCATTGAATCTTATTTGTAGTGAAATTTGTCTTATTGTTATTGATTTAAACCACATTCACCAGACCAGGTCATAAAAATGTCTTATTTCAAGTTTTTAAAGACACAAATGAGGTCTGAATTGCTTGTAACACGTAAAAAAAAAAAAAAAACTGCCTATGGGATAAGAAAATATTTTCTTACATTATGACATCTTTCTAATTTCAAGAAACTTCAGGAGACAGTTTTTCTTTCCCTGTTGGCAGATTTACAAGCAATTCAGAACTCATTTTTGTCTTTAAAAAAACTTAAAGAAACTTGAAATAAGACATTTTTCTGACCTGGTCTAATGAATGTGGCTCAAATCAAGAAAAATTAGACTATTTTTTATTACAAATAAGACATAATGACTTGCTTAGATTTTAGTCTTTGCAGTGTAGAGGGCACAAGACGAGATTAAAGTTATGAAATGGGAAATAAAAATAATTCAAAATACTGGAAAAGTAATAATAGGGGCTAAAGATGTTGTTTACAGGTCAAAATAGTCCGAATATGACAAACAATCCCGATAAAAAACAGATTCTAACCCTGACAAAACAAAAACCCGACATATTTTCCTCATATTACCCCATAATGGAGAAAATTTTACTTCGTCAGAAACTGAGTTTGCTGATGTTTACACAGCACGAAAAAATACAGAAAATTAACCACTCATCACCTGGTATTAAGAGACACCCAAAGAAAAGGTGAGGTTTGATTTTGTAAGATGGCACAAGGATATTTAACCATGTTTACAGACTGATTTTTACAGAAATCACTAAAATAAATTGTTATAAAAGAGCCTTCAGTTAGAAAAGTGTAAAGCTATGATGAGTTGCTGGTTCTGTGTTACTTTTACCAAATCAATGTGTTTCATTGCATCTGTCAACTCTTGTCTATTTCCTTTGGATGTAGTGTTGAGCTTGTTTTCTACACACTATAATCAAACTTGACTTCCAGCTCATATCTAACCACACATGCACCATCCATCATGGGTGAGCCTTTATGAAAAATTAAGCTGCTAGACAAGAGTTTCGTCCCCAGAGGCGACATATGCCACTGAATAAACATCCAAACACATAAGATCTGAGTTTTATTCCTCCACTGTTTCTCAAACTGCTCCTGGTGAAGAATGAGTCAGTTCCCTTTACCATCAATGAGCTTGAAGAGCTGAGTCCCTCCTGTCGTCTCGGCCGCTTCGCTCCTCCGGGATCCTTTCCTGTACCGGATCTTGTAGCCGGTGATCTCCCCGTTCTGTCCGCTGAGAGGAGGCGGCTGCCACTTTAACATGATGCTCTGAGAGAGGAGCAAAAATAATAATCACGTTACGTTTCTCACATGTGAAACCATCTGTTTTTGGGTCAGCAGCTGTAAAGGTGACCTCACAGTTTAGCAGGTAGCATCACACCTCCGTGTACACCTTGGCGTGGGTGTTTGTGTTAACGTAACTCTGCAGGTTATTTTTCACCTTCCACTCTCATCCTCCTTCTTACACAGAACACAAGCATCCCTCTGAGTGTGGGTGACGCAGTGCAGATTGGCGCATTAGGAGAAAATAAACACATGAATAATAGAAGGAGGTGTCCTGATGAGAGGTCTTTGGGTGTGTGTGGTCAGGTTAACCCTGCAGAGACTCTCAGGGAGAGAGATGAATGCTCTTTTTCTGCTGGCACGTTTTTTGCATTCGCGTTTTATCTTTTTTTGTGTGTTTAAAGAAATAGGGTGGGGGGTATCCCAGCATGGGAGAAGAGTTAATTAACGCTTCCCCGCTGTCGCACTGATGCACAAAACCCTGAACACACGTAGAGGGCAACATGTGCGCTCCTCCCCAGCCGAGTCGGGGGAATTCAACAAATTAAATCTGTGTTAAATGCGTTCAATTATTCCATTTTTCTTATTACACTATTGCTTCTGTCTTGCCATGCATGTTGCTTTTCTCTATTTTTCTCTGTAATCATGAAAAAAAGGGTTTAATTGACTCCGTGAATCACAGGGGAAGGTGAGATGGCAGATGCCAGTGGGAAAAAAAAGCAAAATAAAATCAGGTTGCTTTGCAGGTAAGAGAAAAAGATGGGTTCTGCTTGATGAGGCTCGAAGAACAGATTGAATAAAATGCATATTAATAAGCTTCTTTCCTCCTCCCAGTTCAATTTAGCTTTATGCATCAAATATCTAATTGGATAAAGGCTTTGTACCACAGTTTCTGCAGGAATTATGGACTCCCTGATTGTTTACATTCAGGATTAAAGCACAATGCAACAAAACAAGTGCTTCTTTCACTAAAGGAATAAAGGATGTTTCTTCACAGCTGAAAATTGGATGTAAACTATCAATACAGAAACTACTCTGCAACAATCCTCGTCTCCCCCACTGAGTGTCTCCTCAAAAACATTAGCATGAGTGTTTTCTCTGCACAAATCTCAGCTGAGCGTACCGCAGCATGGGTGGCCAGTTCTCACTCAAGCTGGGAGTGTGTGATAGGATTGTCTACCAGTGTTTTTTTTTTCTTTCTTTCCCAGTTTGCTTTGACAGTTCCCTCTCACTTGAGCTATGCATCGACTGCTGCTTTTGTATTCAAAGCATG
>RPOG01001766.1:0-127469 GCA_008086565.1 Thalassoma bifasciatum
TGTTTGCTGCGCTTTGACCCCATCCCCTCTGTGTGTCATTTGTCGCTGCATGGGGAGTGGATCAGGGGTTAAATTACTGTCATTAGTTGATAAAAGGTTCAGTTAGAGGCTTGAATTTGCTTTTAGTTGGTGTATTTATCCTAAATCAGAGACGAGCAGGTTGTGTTTAAAAAAAACCTACATGGAGTTTGATAAATAGAAGGTTTAAATTCAAAAGTGATTCTCATGGACATTGGAAAGTTAGTAAATTATAGTATTATACCACAAGAGAGTCGAGCTTTATGTCAAACTATCAGAACATGCAAGACTATCAGGATTACTAAACCGCTGGAGAGTCTTCTTTACAGAAAACCCTGAAGCTAAAAGAATTGATGAAATGCAGCTTGGCAATTGTGACATTTTCTTCTAAGAAATTAAAGCCACCGACAGACTCCTTAAGGGGGGGATTATAAAACTCTCGTTGGGTTTAGCAGCTGCTATGAATTAAGAAATTGGCTATTTTTTTGATTGTGGTTTCTAATAAATACTTAAAGGGACTGTGAGGATTTTCTAAGTGATCTTGAAAAAGTCTCATTTCTAGATATATGCCTGATAGTAATCCACAACTTAGTGTGAGATTATCAGTGCCAAAATAGGTTATTTCTAAACGCTATCTAAATGTCTGTTGAGCAGAAGAAAGCTAAACAGGAGAGTGATAGAGCACAAGCTAAAGGCAAAAACAGTTGTTTGTAATTTCAGAACTTTAATCGATCAAATTCAGCTACAATCACTGCAAACAGAGTCTTCTCAGTCACTTTAACGTTGTAACAACCTGTAACAATTGTCAGATTAGCTCAGCAAGTATAACAGACAGCATCATTATGCATGCTAACAAAATAAATATAGAACAGTAAAGTAGAAGACACAATTACAATAATTTGCCAAGTTTTTTAAATGTTAACAAAGATGTAAAATTTCATAGAGTTCGAGTTTTTTTCTGGAGTTCAACAGTCTGATCAGTAGGTTAGAAAGGTTGGTATAAATATGCATCATCTCTCATGGTGACACAAATTGTTGCATGGTTGAACTTTGAATAAAAACATGAAAAAGGCTGATTCAGGTTGATTTTACCTGCTTTGATTTGGTTTCCCTCTTTTTCCAGTTTGGAGGCAGCCAGTCCAAACCAGAGTTCACTGTGGATCTGAGGGGCGGCTCGGTGGAGTGGGCGTCAAAGGACAAGTCCAGCAAGAAACACGTTATAGAGGTGAGATAAAGCTCTAAATGACTTGTTATACTTTTGATAGTTTTATATTTGTTGAACAAGCAGAAAAAGTAGGGAAAAAACACATAAAAAAAACAACAGTAACAACAGGTAAGGATGATTAATTTCTTCTCATTGTCGCAGGTAAAGACTCGGCAGGGCACAGAGCTGCTGATCCAGTCAGAAAACGACACTCTCGTCAACGATTGGTACAGAGCTCTGCAGGACACCATCAGCACGCATGTGGGTACCAAAACCTGCACCCAATAACACAACACTCCCCTCTGCAGTGTTTACTGATTGAGCTGAAAACACAATGCTCGACTTCAACTTTAACAGTGACACTACATGAGCCAAATAAAAAAGAAAAGTCACTCTGATCATTATGACCTCAGTGAAACAAATATAAAGTTTCAAACTGTGATGAAAAAAAAATTAATTTGAGAATCAACCCTGAACCATCAGATGTTATCTGTTTTTCAAGGTTGATCTCCTTGAAGCTGTAGGACTTTACTGCAAACCACAAATAAAGTTTGTGACTTTCCTGCCTCAGGAGTCCAAAGGTGTAGCAGATATAAGCTTTTACAACCAGTATCTTAAATCTTTGTGTGCGTGTGCTCGTGTCTTAGGCCTGGGAGTCTGACGAGGCCATAGAAGAGGACATGCCGGAGTCGCCTGGTGCAGAGAAACACGACAAGGAGAAAGAGCACAGAGACTCAAAGAAAGGCAGAGGTCTGTGTGGCGTTAAAGTTTGTTAATAAATGTAAATGACATGTTTGCAGTGATAGAAAGGTTTTTATGGGAAGTGTTGGAAAACTGGATGAAAAATCCCAAAAGATTTCAAAGTTTTATGATTGGAAATGAAAGCTATTGCTGTGAACCTTCTTCCAAAGATTATTGAGGTTATCAGAGTACACACAGCACATAATATGAGCCCCAAAGTGAAAGTATAAAGTACAAAGTATCTGCTTGGCTCAGCCCTCCTGTGCTCTCCTTACTCTCCAAAACAACTGCACGTCAGTTTCATTCCTCAGCGTCTGTCATGGCGATCAGTGTGTTACGACGAGTGGTGGACAACACTGTCCTGTCTCATCTGTCCTCTGCAGCTATGAAGACCTCCGTCAGCATGGACGAGCCGACCAACAAGAAAACCAGACACAAACTGAAGAAGTTCCTGACCCGCCGGCCGACCCTGCAGGCCGTCAGAGACAAGGGATACATCAAAGGTACTGGGCAGATACAAAATACACCTGAAAACACAAATAAATCAGTCATATCTTTGGATTTCAGTGAATATTTAGAAGATATCAGCGGCAGTTCATTTAATAGGATTAAATCACTGTTTTGTAAAAACAAAGTAGTTTTATTTTCATTTCTTAACCACGAAAAGCCAAACGAAAGAGAGTTTATATCGGTTAGCATAATGTTTTCTCAATTTATATTTGTATTACTGCATCTTTTGTCCTCTAAAAAGACAGTTTAGTTTATAGCTTTTTTGTATTCAACCAGGCGGTGAGTATTATTACTCTATTAGATTTCTGCTTCATGCTTTCATGACATCAAGAGAAAAATGACTGTAGTTTTTATCAACAAGAAAAACAAATAAAACAGGGCGTTTCTGGAGGACATTAACATTTCAGTGTAGATAAATTCCTCATAGATTAACACAGTTCTGTGTCATGCGTATATGTCATAACATGAATCTTTTTTTCTGTTTTCAGATCAGGTGTTCGGCTGCAGCCTGTCCAGTTTGTGTCACAGGGAGAACAGCACGGTGCCCGACTTCGTCAGGATGTGTATCGACCACGTGGAGAATAACGGTGAGTCCATGTGTGTGAAACTGTACTTAGGAATTTACGAGTTTCTCGTATGTTCCTCCCCTCATAAAAACAGGAGGGGTTTACTGCCTCTTGATAACTGTAGTGGTGTCAGAGGGCAGTGAAACTAAATAAACAAGCTAATAGAGATATAAATGTTGTCTTCCCATGATCCTCTGCAGGTCTGTGTGTGGACGGGTTGTACAGAGTGAGTGGAAACCTTGCTGTCATACAGAAACTACGCTTTGCTGTCAATCATGGTAAGTGAAAACTTTCCAGAGCTAAAAATAGCTTCGTAGGATGTGTTTCCACCTAAAGCATCTACAGCTTTAAGTCCCAGGAAAAATTCAACAACAGGAGTTCGTGAACTTGTCGAGGTCTAAACTTCATGAACGATTGTCAAAGAGAAGAAAATTTTGTCCCACAGAGCTGTTTGTTTATGCTGTCAAGGGAACGGTCTAAATCATTTGTTTATTCATAAAAGCTCCATTTGTTAACCTTTTGACTCTCGAACCTCGAAATACCCTCCTGGACTTTTGTTTGTTTGCTAATTTAGACTAAAAAATGGTCAGAAGATGTATGAAGAGTAAGTGTTTAGCCTCTTTTTTCTGGAATACTTTGACCTTTTGATATTTGGGAGTAATTTCCTGTTTACTGCATGTTATATGAAAGAAAATGTGTTAAAACTGGCGAAAAACACAAACCTAGAATTTGATTTTAGAGATTTAGTGAAGAAAAAAATATTGCAATTACACAGAGTAAACAGATTTTTCAGGGTAAACTGGAAATTTGAACTTTACCTCACATATGAATATTAACGTTTATGAAGCAAAGTTTCTGACCGCATCACCAAAACCTCCAGCACCCCACAACGTCTCCCTGGCATTGCAAATAAGTTGAGGATGGCTGCTTCTCATCATGAGACAAAAACTGAAAAAAAACTTACCTTTTCTCACATGAAGTTGCTTCCTCGGAAGTTTCTTTTGTAACGCAGAAAATTCAGTGGAGGTTTTATAAACCCAGGAGGATCTTCTTTGTGACATTTTTGGACAAACTCTGCTCCATTTTCTCTGTGCGTCCTTTTCATCCAACCCCTCTGCACTCGGTGTATTCGCAGGCTTCCTTAGATGCCTGAGTAAAATTACCATAAAAACCACACATTGGCTGGCTTTGGAATAATGGACATTAAATGTGCGTTTGCACAAATGTGTCGGCACAGACACATAGACCATGATCTGGGGTCAAACACAACTGTTTCCATTTGATGCACTGCACCAACGTTAGCTTCAAGCTCATTTACATCTGCAGTCCTTTAGCAGGTCAGATCCTCTTAGAAACTCAATTTAGACCTCGTTCCTTCAGGAGTTCCTCCAAACAACAAAGCCACAGGGGAAAGTTCCTGCTGTGAGAGCTTTACTTACAGAATCAGTGTTACAATTCAGAATTTTTTTTTCCAGGGTCCTAGATAAACTTTAAAAAACAAACACATAAATGAATCCAAAAAAACTAGAAAAATATTATATCAGACTGAGGGAAGGAATATTAAAAAAAAATACGTTTTCAGGTGTGACCCATCAAGATGACAGTGGTAGTCTGTCCTTTAAACAAAGGAACTTACAGTATTAAAAGTGGCTGCATCACTGTCACACTATTGTTGATTGTCTCATCTCGCTGCAGTGAAAATGCTGTTGTGAAAAGGAGGTAAAATAGTGTCTGAACATCTCTCTGATCTAAGGTATTGTTTGTCTCTGCAGATGAAAAGGTGAACCTGGCAGACTCAAAGTGGGAGGACATCCATGTGACCACTGGAGCTTTAAAGATGTACTTCAGGGAGCTGCCGGAGCCTCTCTTCACTTATACTCTCTTCCACGACTTTGTCAGCTCCATCAGTACGTGTTTCACTCTGCAGTTCAACAGATACACAATTATTCCTGTTCGAACCCACAGTGTCCAGCATCTGTGTTACGTATTTTATTCACCTCTCGAGTTAAAAAGCAGGGTCAGGCCTGCAAAGGAATGTCCTGCATCTTAGACTCTGGGTTCATTTGTTCTTTTTGTTGTCCAGATGGAGATTTGAAGTCAGTCAAATCCTTGCTCAGTGATTTGGATAAGCAGGGTTTAAGATCTCTCCATCGTTTCACAAGTGATTAGGCACCAATAATGTAGCCTGTGGAAAATAAACACCAAATGTTGTTAAATCCCATAAATCACTTGCACCAAGTTACGCTACAGATTGTTCTTTGGACTTAATCTCATGTTTTGCCCACAGAGCTTCCAGAGTACAAGCATCGAGTGCAGGCCATCAAAGACCTGGTGAGGCAGCTGCCGAAGCCAAACCACGACACTATGCAGGCGCTCTTCAAACACCTGAGGAAGTACGAACACCAGCTCTTTATTCTGTTGATTCAAGTCTCCCTGATGTGTAGGGATGGGTATCAAGAATCGGTTCCTATTAAGAATAGATTAGAAATGGTTTAATCCATCAACACCATTATCCTTAATTTTTAACGATTCCCTTATTGATTGGAAAGACCATGTGTCAACTATTCTGCTCCAGCTCCAGAAGATAAATGACAGTTTCCCAAGAAAACTCTGATTCAGGATTTTCCGCTCAAAGTTTTATTTAAGAAGCTGTAAAACAGAACACACATAATAAATTAACATTACTCTATCACAAACGATTCCTATCCAATACATTCAACATGTTATACATCATCTAATGCAGTGGTTCCCAAATTTCTGGGGAACCCAGATACAGTTTTTTTTCCAAAATCTGTTTTTCTGTGTTTGTTATACCGTGTAGTAAATACAGAATAGCCAGAATTAGTGGACTAAGTGAAAAAAAAAGCGTTATTTATCCACAAGGGAGAATTTAAGGCAGGCACAGCAGTAAACTATGTAAACAAATGTAGACAAAGAGAAGAAACAAACAGCAACAAATAAAAATAGATTAAAGAAATGCTTGGACACTAGAAACAAAAATACTTACTGATAAAACTCTAAAATACTGAAATACTTCATAATAAAATGGTAACTAGATACTAAAACATAAAGAAAAGAGTTGCACTGTGGTTTTGTTTTGTTTTTTCATTTTAAACAGAATAATAATTACTGAAAAAATATGTTCATCTGTATATTTTTATTTAAATCAAGTACTAGCCATTTCAGGGGACCCTGCTTGGATTCCAGTTGTTAAGTCGTGACCCAAAGGTTGAGAAATACTGTTCTAATGAACCAAAAACAATATAGAAAACGTAGCACTTACTTGTTGCTATTGTATCCAGGAAATTGCATTGAAATGCTCGGGGTTAGCAGACATTAATATAGCTTCGTTCTTAAACAGAATTTCTACTTTCTGCACGGAAATATATCACAATAACTTTTTGTGAACAATAATTAAAACCCAAAATTGTCAAATAATAACTGATCAATGTTTACCAATTGGAAACACAGGCTCATTACTGACTTACAATACAATACAATACGATAAAACAATACATCGACATCACCTGTCATGCGATTTTTACTTATTTTTATTTGTTTACACCTAAAGATATCTAAATCCATTGACCAAATTCATATTTATTCACTTGTAAACTCAACAAAATGTTGACACAGAAAACCTGTAAAGCTACTTTGGAAAAAAAAAGGATCAATAAGCAGAATTGATGAATCCCATCCCCACTAATGTGTCTTGTGTTTAAAGCTTTGTCTGATTCTCCCTTTAGGGTGATCGACTACGGGGAAGAAAACCGCATGACCACCCAGAGCGTGGCGATTGTGTTTGGACCCACGTTGCTGCGGCCTGAAACAGAAACCTGGAACATGGCGGTCCACATGGTCTACCAGAACCAGATAGTAGAGCTCATACTGCTGGAGTACGAGAACATTTTCGGCAGGTAGAGGGACAGTGGAGGATGAGCTTCTTTAATTTTTTCCTCCCAAAGCAGAGCTCTTCCTAACCCAGCATGGCCCTGCCTAAAAAAAACACTCCAGTACGGCGTTGCTCAGCCTGTCATGGCCCGGCGTGAAGCTGCTGCTGCGTCTTCTTCATCTCAAACACATCCTGCAGTCATCGGCTTCTCCAAATCTTACAACCTCTGGACCAAAGCCACACAAACATGTCACAAACCAAAACAAATATGTTAAAAAAGAAAATAGTGACCAACTGTTTTAGACTTTGCACTTTTTCCCCTCGAATCTCGTTTGTTCTGCAGCTGCATTTGTGCCACTTTACTGCAAAAGGTGACGTCTTCCTGTCTCAACACTGGATTTCCTGAAACTAAAACACAGGCTGAACAAGCTTCAAACTACTGCACAGACTGACTGAGACCAAAGGAGCTGCAGAGGACTGAGCCTCCGCAGCCTGGACCACAGAGAGGGGGGGTCAGTATTGGGTGGTGGAGGTGGAGGTGCCCCCTGTATGAACTGTACTGTATATTTGAAATCGCACTGGGAAAAACCAAACTGCTGTGCTTTGCTTTAGACGTTTAGACACTGAGAAAAGATGACACACGTAGAACAAGGAGAAGAAGGGAGGTCTTTTAGGAACTTTTCATTATTAGAGGACATTTTTTGCTCTAAATCGGCCCCCTTTTCTTTTTTTAAATATTTTTTCTTCTCTTTTATCTCTCTCATTCTTCATCTGAATCTGCTTCTCCATCCTTTAAAACTCGACCTGGGGTCCTCTGAACACATAACAGCTTTTTATTATTCTGTAATATAGGTATATAAATGCACTCCACCTTCTCCATTAGGCTTCAAGAACAAATCATCTCGCTGTGGTGAGAACATCAACTTGATAAACAAACAAATAAAGGTACTCATCTGTGTCTTTCCTTGAATTGTGGATATTAAATGTTCAGGCCTATGAACATGACTCCATTGACAAATCTGTACAGTGTTTATGTGTGTGCATGTGTATGTGGAGAGGGGGGAGCAGTAGGTGGGTGGGTGGATGAATGAATGGATTTAAGACAATGTATTGTACAAATAGTAAATATGAATATGTATGCCTGGAGTGTTATAAATAGAAGAGGGAGAAATCACTATTTTGTGAGCATGGTTTAACCAACAGAGGAGTGACTGAGGAATGAAATGATGAACTTAAAGATGTGGAGGAAACCTGTGCGGCAGGTTAAAGTGGGGTTGTGAATGTATCTGTTGGCTTTAACTAACTGGAATAAAGACCTCGAATAAGAAACTGTCTGATGGAGACAGGTTTGTGTTTTATTTCCTATTGGTTAACCCTGTGGTGCATAGTGGTCACTACAGTGGACACCTATTTGTAAGTTATTTACTCCTAAATTCAATGGTTCATGTGGTGGAAATCTATATTAGCCTGTGTCAGGATATTTTTATTCTTCTTAGGACCTGAAATAATGTTTTCAATTTTTTTTCCAAACACATATATTTGTAAAAATGTTATGGACAAACATTTGAGGGTGAAAGAGCTTATAAACTATAAAGTAATCAGTGTTTAAATTGATGAAAGAGAGTTAAACAGTTGTGCAAAGGATTAAAAAAAGATTATTCATGAAATTAAAAAAAAAAAAAAAGAGAGAGAGATAAGAAGATTACATTTGCATAATTTCACACTGTTTAATGTTGAATGCTCAGTTACAAATATTTTGGGGGAAAAATGGAAAACTTTTTCATGCTTTAATACAAATAAAAACACTCAAGGGAAAAATCCTGCCACTGACTTTCATTATTTATGCATCAGAGGGTTAAAGAGGTAGACTCATGTGATAAAGCAGATTTAGAGGTTAAATGTGAAAAAAAATGCATGTACTTTCAGTTAGAAGGTAAGTATATTATGTGTGGGAATATCAAAATCTCTCAATTCAACTATTTATAAAGCACTTTAAATTCACATCAAAACCAAAGTTTTAATTATTTTGTTGTGCATTTCTGCTTTATTCCTGTTTTGAAGTGTCCTTGGGTGTTGAGAAAAGTGCTTTTAATTAAAACCTACTGTTGTCATTATAAAAGAGGAGCAGAGTCTCACGCAGGGTTAAAATCCAAGGATCAAACACTGGTTTTAAGACAAGTTTGAAAAACGGACAGTGAGGAGCTTGTGCCAAAACTGGAGCAGAACTAGAAAGAGGCTTTATACCTTCTGAACTTCCGCTTTGACCTCAGTGCCTCCAGGAGCAGGAGGTCAGCTGACCTGAGGAGTGAAGGAGTCAGAGAGGTGCTATGTGGTTAGACCATTTAAAGATTAATACCAATGAAAGAATAAAATAAATAAAACGGCCCCGAAAGGACACAGGCAGCCAGTAAAGGGAGTTATGTGCTCCTCTTACGACCTCCAGTTAAAAAGCGAATAACTGGGGACATGCAAGGGATGACTGACTCCAAAATAAAGTGCACACAATGAATGAAAAATAAATAACAACTGGAAATTCATCTTCAACATCTTCCCACTTTTTATGTAAAGGTCAAACATCTACTTGCAGTCTCAAGGTTGTAAACTAAATATTTTGTTTTATAATCCGGTCAAATATACCAAAAGATCATGTATGATTTATTTAACTTCACAAAGTTTTAAGAAGTTGTTATTTTTTAATTTCACAGAACTTTTTCATAAATCTGTAGAAGTCTTAGGAAGCCATCAGATTCCTCATCCTGTCCAAAAACTATTTCTCATATACGAACAGGTGCAGTAAAGGCACAGGGAGTTGTGTAACAGAGTTTATGATGAGTTTATAAAATGGTTTATGGTGAGTGCATATGTCTTTCTTCAACACCTACTGACTTTGTAAGTTTGACTCAATGCTCATAAAAGTGTTTTTGATCTTATAACTCTGTCCTTTGTTAAAGTATTTTGCCAACTATTTCAAGCTTACTTTAATTGCAAAAGCGTTTTGTAAAGTGAAATTTTGTTTGAAGTGTGTTAAAATAATATTGGTTTGCACTTCCCAGCCACCATAGATGTAAGCAGTTAAAACATGTTTCATAAATTAAATTAAAGTTTTGTTTTCAAGTAAATATTACAATCTGTACAACACCAAAATACTCCAGAGTGAAACTATCCAAAACTTTAAGGTTAACTTTCACAAAGCAGATGCTCAAGCTGTATCATAAAATACATTTTCAAAGGGCGATTACAATCAAAACCCACATTAAAGGCAAATCACAAAGTCAGATTTTTCACTGCAGATGCTCGAAAAGGTAATAAGATTGTGCCACATGGATTCAGATGAGATCTTTGATGTCTGATCTGGGTAAAGCCTTGATAATGGATTCTTTTATCAGCCGCGTCAGAGGGAAATGCATAAGGCAGGGGGTGAAAGCTTTCTGTTATTCAGCTGTGGAAATATCACCTGGTTTTAACTCTTACTTCTCCTCTGAGTGCTCTGGTTCTTTGAATATACAGAAATGCAATACCTGCTTTTCTGAAAACTGTACATAAAATCTTCTCCGTCCAAAGTTTGTTAAACTGATATTAGAAGTGTTCAGCTCTGTCAAGCGAACATCAGCTGTCACACTTCTCATCACACGAGAAATGACATGTTGAGATAAGACGGATCTGTGCAGCTGTCATGTTGCTGATATGACGAAAAAGCCTCTGCAGAAGTTTAGTTTAAAATCATTTGAACTTTAGACAGGATTTAAACATTTGATCAGAAGTTTTTGTTTGACACAACTTAAGAAAAGTAGGCTTTGTGCCGTCTCTCAGCGTGGCTCCAACTATGTGGAAAAAGAAGAAGTTATAATGATCATAACAGTGATTGATGTTGGTACCTTATGCTCTCAATTACAGGTTGGTTCATGTCAGTTCAGGCTGCCATCATGAGAGATAAACTGGCAAACAAACAGAGAAAGTGTTGCCCTGCCTTATTAGGGAGCGTTTGAAGTTCGCAACCTGAAAAACCTCAAGGTTTCATCATGTTCAGGTCAGTGAAAGAGCTTGAATGGAAACGCTGGATTTAAAACTGAGAAGAATGGAGAAACTTAATTTACTGAGCACTGAGCTTTATGTTATAAACCAGAAAGGTGTGCGGTGACAGCATGTTATATGTTTCTGTTTGATTTGACAAAATCTGAGAAATATTTTGGAAATAAAACTGCAATAGTGTGTTAGGGTTAAAATCCCTTGAGTTTCTGTGCATGTTAAAACTATATATGCAGTGAAAGGGACATATATAAAAGCCATAAATATGTAAACCTAGAGATGTCAAAACTTTTTTTAAGGATTATGAAACTCTCAATTTGGCTGATTCAAAGGAATTTGCATACGTATTTAAAAATCAGAATATGAAATCGAGCCAAGAGATTCTGTTTTTTTCTGTCTGAAATTGTTAAGACACCAGTGAATATAAGAAAACAAGGCAACATAGAACCAAAACTTCTCATGAATATCTTCAATAAAACAGTGTTAAATATTTAAAATGTTACACCAAGTGTGTCACTGTCCAGGGTGCTGAACCCTAGAGCCCAGACCACAAAAAAAATCTCTTATCAAAGGTCTGTGTTTAAAGTTCAACCATGTCCCTCAAGGTGATTTCAACTCACTGGAACAAACTTCCCCTTCATTTGCACCCAGCAGTGATACAGGTTATTTTAAATCACGCTGGTTCTGGTCTGTGTGACACCAAACGACGCAGAGAAACCTGACCTGATTGTGTAAAATAAATCACTGCTCATCACTCAGAGAAAGGCGTCATATTCACAAAAATATGCACTTCTCAAAGTACCAAGTGATATACATGAGAGTGTCTGGCTGTGAAATGAGCAGTGACCTGAAATATTCTTGAATATTTTAGCGAAGCTGTGAGTCGCCAGCTTAAATTACTGAGCTGATTTAAAGCTGTTGTTTCCAAAATGTGAAAGGAATGATTATAGAGACACATACACATAATTTTGCATAATTACCACCTGATTCTGCAGTTTGTGTCACTGCTTCATCACCCAAAACATCTCCAAAAATGAGCTCTGTGCATTAAACAGCAGACAGCTAAAGAAAACCACCGTGTGCTGAAGAATATTTAGATATAAACCAGCTGAAGACAACCTGCTGCTCCCAAGTGGCTGTAAAGTTGAAGCAGGTCAAGAAACTTTTGCACACGTTATAAAAATGCACGTTCAGGCACAGGTTTAAGGAGAAGGTCTGAAATGGATAGCTGGTGTCTCCTGGTCGGCACCTTCTCACAAATCACCTTAATTCATCCACGAGAGGCTTCTGCTGAGCTTTCTAACTTCTTGTCCTACTTTTTATGGCTCTGGTTGTAAACTTTCACATGAGAGATGGGGTCAGGATGAGTTTTGTTTATGCGTAAAAACACCGAGTGAATAAATATCCAGTCATTTAATCCCGACTTGCATAAAAGTGTTCAACTGAACCATAATGGGATGACCTTGTCCTTTTCTTCCACTAATTGATAAACAAACCTCAAACCTTTTGAATTAATGCTCATAGAAGCTGATAAATAAATGTTTTCAATTTAAAATATTGCTATAAATGTATTCAAATGATGTTTACAGTTGGTGGATTTATCCAGCACAATATTGAAAGCAGTAAATGACATGAAAGCATACACACTTTTCAGAGGTTGCTGGATTCAAAAGAGGAAAGTGAGTTTTCATCACATCCCAAACTTCTATTTTATACTTTGTTATATGATTTTGGTCGGTGTATCTTCTATTCGTTCAGTTTCCAATTCCGAAATGTAAATTGGAAAATGATAAAATAGGCATTTTCTCTTTTTCAATTTATGTAGCAGATTTTCAGAACAAACAAACAAGAGTCATTTCCCATTGTAAATAGGGTCTGCTGGATTTTTCTGAAAAATGTAAATGTGCTCCTGCTCTATCATTATCTATGGGACCCTATGTGTGTGTGTCAATGTTTGTGTCTGTTGCGAGTTGTGAGATCAAAAACAGAAATGTGAGGCATATCTCAGAAAATTAAGATTTAAGGCAGAAAATGCTACCATTTTATCAAATATTATCATGAAATAGTTGTCTGATTTTTGTTGCAGAATGGAAATGGAAAAAGCCCTAGATTTGTTTTTTGATTTGCATTTCAGACTTGGAAATAGAAAAACAGACTGATGTTGTCTTTTATTCCCTAATTTCTATTTCCTACCATAAATATTTTTTTAACTTGTCATAATTTGAACTTCCCATATCATGATTAATCTTCTGATGCATGAATTATGAAAGTCAGTGTCAGGATTTTTCCCTTGAGTGTTTTTATTTGTCTTCAGGCATGAAAAAAAAAAGAGTTTCCTTTTTTTCATATATTTGTAACTGAGCATTCAACATAAAACAGTGTGAATTTAATGTAAATATGACTCCTTTTTTGGTAGTTTTATGAATGATCTTCTTTTAATTCTTTGTGAAACATTTTAACTCTCTTTCATCCATTTTAACACTGAATAATTTATAGTTTATAAGCTTCTTTGCTCTCAGATGTTTGTCCATAACATTTTTAGAACTATATATATGTTTGGGGAAAAAAATTAAAACCTTTTCTCAGGCCCTAAGAAGAATGAAAATATCCTGACACAGGCTAATCTGAATTTCCACCACATGAACCATTGAATTTAGGAGTAAATAAGTTTTAAATAGGTGTCCACTGTAGTGACACTATGCACCATAGAGTTAAAATCCTAATATCCTGATATTCATCTTTTTTTATCTCATGAGTCTGATTATTTTTTCATCCAGTTTCTATTTTTGAGATCATAATTCCTACTTTTTCTCTCCTCACATTGACTTTCCATGACATGGTTATTTATTTAATATATCAGAATCAGAACAAACTTTATTTATCCCTGAGGGGCAATTAGATATTATAGAAACAGAAATTTTATTTGTGTAAGTCTCATAGTTTTTTGTATTTTTGTTTTTAAATCTGGGGGAAATGGGTTTGTATCCCACTGTGTGTCTGAGGCTGAATAATAACAGAGTCGATTCTGTTAACATTAAAATGACTCAGTAGCCGTCTGTTCCTGTGTTGTTCCTCCACAGAGAGTCTATCAGGGCAGAGCCTCAGACCCTGTGTCAGGCTCCATGAGAGGGACAATTATTAGCTGCCCCCCCCTGAGGGGCCTCTGCAGCCACCCTACTTCACCCTCAGCCCTTTATGGCTCCTGCTGATAAGGCCAGTCTGATTTCTGCTTGGTGGATGGTTGCATGAAAAATCAGAAAAAATAAGCCCCTGAGGATGGAGGAAACCAGGATCTGGCTCCAAAAGAGAAATCAGATTAAAACACCACCTTGAAGGGAACGGTTCAGCTTTTTCTGATACCATCACAGTTCCCTTTATGGGTAATATCTGAATCATGTTTGCGCTTATTAATATTTTTATAATGCACATGATGGTTTGAAAGAAGTCTCCTTCTTGATCACTAAACTTTACCCTTATCATTGCAGCCACATTGAGATTTGTGCTTCCTTCTTCTCTATGTGTCATTCCCTTTGGTTTCATGTCTCTGTGTTTTCAATTTACTCTCTGTTGCAACAATAAACTAAATAGATGGAGAGGCACAGGGAGCATTCGAACAGTGGACAACAGGTTCATCCACCCTCGCTCCACTCTTGCTCCACATTAGTCCGACACTCGCCCCATGCTTGCTTGCTTTACTCCTGCTGATAGCAATATGTCCAGTGCTGAAGCAAGATTGTACCCCACTCCACACACTCTACTGTCCATGCTCGCTTCACACTAGCTCCAAACCCCACATCCCACTCCACACACTTGCTCCATACTCACTCCACTCTTGCTCCACGCCAGTTCTGCACTTATTTCATGCTTTCTTCTCAACACTTGCTTCTCGCCGACTCCACACTTGCTCCATACTTTCTCCACACTTCTAATTTGCTCCACTCTCCACATGTTCAGCCCTCAAGCAAGATTGCGTACCACTCAACGCTCCACACTTGCTCCAAATCATTGTTGCCAACCCAGCGACTTTCTTGTCAAAAGCAACTGGCGACAAATCTTGCGATAAGCCGCAGCTGGTTTACAGTGCCGGAAGTAAATATAAATGTTTGTTCAACCACATTAAAAAAAACCCCAATAAATTACTGCATTTGATTCACACAGTCTCAGTCACTTATGTGTGACATAAGAGCTACACCTTTGTTCCCAGAGAGCAATGAACTGCCCTGTATGATTTAAATTAAAAAAAATAAAAAAATAAATAAAAATAATCATAATAATACACTGAATTATTAATGCTCAATTTCATAGTTTTGTTCCCCAATAAAACACTAAAATGAAATTCTATTTTTTAGGGTGTTTTTTGCATTTAAAACCATACTTAGACTCTGATAACAGGCAGTAAATTGTGAATAAATGCCAGATATTTAAACTTTATTCTGAGAAAAGGGGCACGAGTACTCACAGGACATTTTCTGATTCTTCAAAATAAAAAAAGAAAGATGACATGAACGTGGAAATACACCTTGGGTTGACTCCTGGTCTAGACAAAGCAATAGTCTTCAAATTATTTTGAGAAGTGATGGCCTATTTAGGTGTCAAAATGCTAAAATAAAATAATAATTAAAAAAAAATAAATAAATAAAAAAAACAAGAATCAAGAGAGCTCATTTTTAGTTATAAAAATATTTAGGATTTTTATTTATTTATTTATTTTTTTACATATTTTATTTTGTATCTTTCACGACATTATTCCTCTCTCCTACACAGTCTTTAACAATTACGTGCCAATGCCCAATTATGCAAATTAGTTAATGACGTCATTTAGTGGCCTTCGGGGACTTTTAGCTCAGCCAATAGCAACTCTCCTTACTAAAGAGTTGGCAACACTTCGACTAGTTCCACATCTGCTCCACACCGAAAGTCTATGCTCCACGTTCACGCGCTGTCGACGCCTGCTCCTAATATATGTTCAGCTCTCAAGTAAGTTTGCATAACTCCACCCTCACTCCACGCTTGCTACGCACGAGCTTCACACCTGCTCAACAATTACTCCACACTTGCTCCACGCCCACTTCAAACAATATTCACAGAGGTTGTATCCCACCCCACGCTTCACACTCGCTCCACGCTTAGACTGAGCTCCATTCATACACAAACACACTCACACACACACATGTATACACCCCACACACAGTCTTAATCCTTTCAATGAGTGCAGAGTGTATGTGAGAAACTCCCATTTGATCTACACACATGTAAATCCCGACAAGCCCCCCTCTGTTGCTCTGCTCGCAGCTCTGCATAGTAATTATCCTCAAACTCACTCGCGCGCGCTCAGAGGCTGACAGGGTTCCTGCTCGCGGCTCTGCATGATGATTATGTTCCCCACAGTCGGTTATGTCGCAAACGTTGCCAGCACACCTCTCTGCTCTTAACCCAGACTCAGTGCTGAGAGCCAGGTGGGCTGAGAGTGTCAACATGCACTTCACTGTGCTCAGAGAGAGAGAGAGAGAGAGAGAGAGAGAGAGAGAGACTACACACAACACATCACGCTCTACTTGCTACACCAAACTTCTCAAAGTATTTAGTTTTTGGTAGGTGAGCAGTAAGTGGACCTATCAAAAAATTTATGGGTTTAAAACTCAGTAAAAACTATCTGAAAATAAGACATGATTGTGAAAGTGTGTTAGACTCAATTCTTTTCTTTTTTTTAAACCCTGTGGTGCATAGTGGTCACTACAGTGGACACCTATTTAAAACTTATTTACTCCTGAATTCAATGGTTCATGTGGTGGAAATTCATATTAGCCTGTGTCAGGATATTTTTATTCTTCTTAGGGCCTGAAAAAATGTTTTCCATCTTTTTTCCAAACATTTTTTTTAAAGAAGTTATAGACAGACATTTGAGGGTGAAAAAGCTTAGGAACCACAAATTATTCATTGTAAAAATGGACGAAAGAGAGTTAAAATGTTTCGCAAAGCATTAAAAAAAAAAGATTATTCATGAAATTACCCCAAAAAACAAGGAAAAAGAAAGAAAAGAAAAGAAGTCAAACAAAAAATGAGCCATATTTACATTAAATTCACACTGTTCTGTGTTGAATGCTCAGCTACAAATATGTGAAAAAAGCTTGTGAAAAAATCACTGACACTGACTTTCATAATTTTAACCCTTTATTTTCTAATTTAGCATTTTGTCCAAAGTGCGTTTGTACGTACGAAATCCAGTCCTAACATGCAACAAATAAAGCAAAAAATGTTAATTGTAGCTGTGTGTTGACTGATTATTTTTCTACATTTAGAATAGTTTGCACCGACAGTGTTTGTTATTATGATTCTAAGCCTAAAGCCCAATGAGTCGAATTTGACCCAAATCCTAAATTAGAGAATAAAGGGTTAAAATTGAAAAAGTTGATATTTTGGTGTTCAGTGAACTTATAGCAGTCATTAAATGCATAGTTCATAATTTTCCAAAGAAGAAAGGGGTTCTTGAGTTCTCCAGGGTTAATTATAGATTTAGTTAAAAAAAAACCACATCAAAGTCCATCAGATTCAAAACTATTAAGAAAAATTACTATTAAGTGGTATAGTTCACCTGTCCCATGGGTAAAGCTCCTGTGATGCATCATAAATATGAAGCTCTCACAAGCAACTTTATGAAAAACAAGCTTAAATCTCCCATGACGAGTGGACTTGGCAACATTGCCGCAACATTTTGTTGATACGTTATGAGTTTGTATTCACTGCGATATTCCTGTGACCTCATGTGTGGGTTCAAAGAGCCCTGAAGGTTTTCTCTGCTGAGAAATCAACGCAACAACCAAACCCCAGTTTTCTATCGAGCTCTGTCTGCCTTTGTCTCCACATGGCTTTGAGCTTTAGTGCTTTCTGCAGGGTTTGAGAGAGATCCTGATTAAGATTGACCTGAGTGACAGGAGCTCTAGGTAACTAACCCCCCCACATACATACACACACACATTTTTCTGTCTCTCTATGGTTGGCAGCGTAAGCCAGCCACTACAGGGAGAAAGAAGAGCTAACCAGGAGGAAAATATCTCCGGGGAAGCTGCTCAGTCTATCAGAACACTGCTCTGAATTTTGACTGTGGAGCTGCTTCTTATCTGTCAGAATGAGCTCAAACTCCTCCTGTCAAAACACATTTCACAGCCCGATCCTCCCTAACCAGATTTTCTCCCTTTACTTTTCTCCATTTTCAGAAAGATTCAGAACGTTGGTGGTTGAGTTGATGTGCTCCTGGGGATATCTGCTTCAGCCCCCAAATGGAGATCATCAAGGTCAGTACAGATGCAAAAAAAGAATTTTTGAGCCTTTGACATCATCTCCCCTGACATTTCCTGCACCTTAAATGATATGTGCCTCCAGTTTTGAGATTCATTTTAGACAAGGGTTTACTACAGCACAAAAACAATAAAAAAACAAAGGTGCTTTCCTTTCTAAATGTTCTGTCACCCTGCTTGAATTCCCTCACCACTCAGAGCAAAGATGCCGTGTTTCTTTTGACATTTCGCTTTGATGACTGACAGCAAAATGGCAACGTTACCGAGTGTACAAGATTTATCCACAAAAGGCCGATTTGCTGATCCGCAGAGACGCTGTGACATTTCTCCAGCCGCAGATTGATCGATAAGTGGCCAGACCTCCACCCAGAGCTTAACATTAAAACAAAAGCACACAGAAATGAATCAACTTTAGGTCATATTTGGAGACTGGAAACAAAGCAAACAAACCGATGGTCTAGAAACATTAACAATATTCCCATATGAGTAAATTGTTAAGAAATGCTGCTGTCAGAAAGTGTCATACATGAACCTTCAAGGTGTCTGGAGATACAGAGTCATACCAACCTAAGAAACTACAACAAGTAAAACTCAATAATGTTGTACAAACACTTAAGAATTACATCATTTTAGAGGTATTTTAGCCACATAAATGACTCACTTCTCAGCTCAGGAACCTTTTGGCAATATTCACTCTCCCCTGAGGCCCCCGTATGTGCTCTCTCCATGGTACGCAGATCTGGTTCTCCTCCCACCCTGACTCCTTCATGAAGCAAACAGGCTTTCTCTCCTTCCTGTTACACCTCTTTGCTTTAATGTTGATGGTGGTACCATGAATACATACATTAAAAAGATCAATCAGCTGCAATTTTTACCATTTAGTCACACTCTGCTTCGATCAGTAAAAGCTGTGTGTGTATCGAGATAGTTTTGGTTCACCAGAAAAGTAAACAGCATTTTATCGACAATGGGCGAGATGGATGCAGCTAAAGCCCTTTATGTTTTTATGTACCTATGTGCCATGATGTTTGTTTTGTTTGAGCACAGTGACCCTATTTATCATGGTCATCTACTTCCTCTTCCAGCTGGAAATTGCTTATGCTGAACACCTAGACTTCCTAAATCAGGGGTGGCCAACCAGTCAGACACCAAGAGCCAAAAAAATCACAGTGGCACGACAAAGAGCCACATCTTAAATGTCGGCTTACAAACTCTCTCACACAAACGGGAAATGACATTAAATGAAAATCAGTACATTTCCATGTTTCCAAACCAGTGTCCCCCGGTCCATCTTCAGACCCTTACACATGGTCTCTCCCTCATTCATACTGTCTTTTTTCACATCCCTTACCTCCACACACATACACACATAACAGTTGCAGCTGCTGGTCTTTCAAGGAGAGGAAGTTCATTTTTTCCCAGCCTACAGAATAATAATTATAACTTTATTTATGCAGCACTTTTCAAAACAATGTTACTAAGTGCTTCACAGAAATTAAAATGAACATTGAAAAGAAACAAAATACTGAAATAAAGGGGAAACAAAAGAGAAATGTGTGGAGGAGTAGAGGAAAGTATATAAAAATATGTAACTTTTTTTGTAAAAGGCTAAAACCACCACCAAAAAGGAGAAAAAACATCAGAAAAATTAAAACCAACAACAATGTTAAAACAAAATAATGAAAGAGAGAAGATTTAAGACATTATGAATGTGTGTTTTTATTTCTATGTAAATTCTACCCCTTTTCTTTTTCTAATCGTTTTTAAAAAAGAGAAAGTGGCCGGGTATCAGTGAAGTCTCCGGATCTATCAAGAACAACGGAATGAAAAAACTCTGATAATGCTCCGGTGCATGTTTCTAAGATCGATGATTCGCTCATTTCACTGTCAATCAAAAAGGGATTTAGGCTCAGACAAATCATCCAATCATCATCCAGACGCTGAGCGTCAGGGCCCGCCCACTGCTCCACAGACCCCAGAGACGCTGCGTCTGTCTGTGTAAAACACTGTGGAGCTGCAGGGATGAAGCTCTCCCTTCGGCACAGCCAAAGGACTTCGACTAAGACTTATTTTCTACTTCCGCAGTACCACGTATAAATCATTTATATTATATGTGTGTCGACATGTACAAAGTGGTGCAAAAGAAAAAAACTTAAATGTAAAATCCCCAAGCTGAGCTTCCCTTGCAGCCTTAGAGCAATCGCCACTGACATACACACACACACAGTCACAGTCTCTCCCTCTCTCTCTCTCCTCCTTTACTGACTTTTCTACCCCAAAAATATAAAACGCGACAAATGTATCAACGATAACAGATATTGGCAACTTTGAAATGTCCCGACGATGTCTGGCATATGAGATAGAATGGCTTTTCATTACGTTCAACAAAGAAAAATTCACTCTCCACTCTGTTAAAAAAAGTCCTCAGTTCAGTCTTAAACTTGCGCTTCGCTGCACACTTTTCCCAGACATTTTTCGTTAAGCAGAAAAGTGCCCCAGCAACTGCACTGTTCTCTTTTCCCTCCGGACCACACACTGTATAAGGCTTCGAACTCTACACGCTCTCATCTGCACATGCGCACTCTGCTCCGCTCACTCACCCCGCCCACACCTGATACATTTTTCAAGACGCCTCATTTTTTTGAAGGATGGACGGAAGAGCCGCACACTGGCAGGCAAAGAGCCGCATGCGGCTCGCGAGCCGCGGGTTGGCCACCCCTGTCCTAAATCCTGCCAAATCTAACTGCACTCCGATGGCAATCACATTTTCTAGGTTTGTGGATTGAGATTTACTCAGCCCAATCAGTCTAAAAGAGTTTGATCTTGTGCTGGCTAAGCTCATTGTCCGATTTCTTAAGCTGCATATAAATGTACTATATGAAGATGACAGGTTTGTTAGATTTGGTCATTCACCTCTGGTACAGTGATGTTCCAACTGTGGGTCGTGGCCCCCTGGTGGGCCATAAAGGTATTGCAAGTAGGCTGTCAAATCATTTCCTAAGTTGAATGATTTTCTTTTTTTTTTTGCTTCTGTGTGAGTGTGCGTAAATTTATAGAGATACAAATATACAGAGTAATTTTTTGATGGTTAAAATGAGTTATGTTTAAAGGATATTAAATATGAGGAGATATTAATGTATAGAAACCATACCCCAAGGCATGTTAGAGCCCAACATGTAACAATGACCCGAAATGTAATCAAAAAAATTGTAACAAACTCACAATTTAATAAATAGCAAACAGTTATTGTTTTGGACTCAGCAACTGTCACAATATCAACTGGTTATTACATTTTGGGTTTTCTTACACTTTTTAGAAAAATTACTTTTCAGGTCATTGTCACAAATCAGGCCTCAACACAGCACTGCATTCCTAATCATAGGGTAAGGGTTGGAACATTTCTGAGACTGATAAGTCGGCCCTGAGTTGGAAAAGGTTGGGAACTGCTGCTCTAGTATTTTGCTTTTACTTTGTGCTTAAATCTTAGACTTGAATTCCTGCTTTACTTCTACACAAATTCCATTTTAGGTGACGTGTTTTTAGATTGTAGCTGTGATGATGTTCAAGCAAAGACATATGGGCTTCTAGTGTGATCCAAAGTTGAAAAAAAGCTTAAAAAACTTCTCTGCTAACATTTTTAGATTGAAAAAGGTAAGGAGTGATACAAACACGAAACTGAACTACCTAGGATTTCAGTATGATCCAGAGTTAGTAGTTGAAATGTTTTCTGGTCTTTTCTTTGTCAGCTCAGTGTCTAACTGAACTCCTCAATTGTCATTTAGGATGTATAAGGATGTAGGGTTTTGGTTACCTGACATCTGGTTCTGAAATGATCAGAGAAAATAAGTCTTGACTTATAATGTGTGAGGCTGAGCTCACTCCTCCTGAAGTCCACCAAAATAGTGTCATAGAAATAACCATCCATGAGTAATAGATATATAATGGATATGTTCATGTTTTTAGAGGTTTTGACCCCCCACAGAGGACATCTAATGCCTTTGTGCAGTTTTTATTATAGGAGAACACAGCAGGGTCTTTCACAGTCGCTGAATAACCAGAGCATGTGTCATCACTACTTCTGTGAAACCCTTCAGCTGCACCAGATACCTGCAAAATATAATGGTCAGCTTCCAGGTATCCATACATTCACCTGTCTCCCTTTTACTGAAACAACGTGGTCACCTCAGCTCAGAGTTCAGTGTTTCTGTGTTGGTAAAGCTCACATCTCACATATTTCATTTTAAACAAGCAGAGAAAGTGTTTGAAAATGGTCGTGTTTCCTGTGAGTCTGCTGACTGTAGTCGTGACACGGCTCGGTTGTGAAAGTCGCAGAGTCGACACCACCATTGTGTGACCGTGTGTGGTCGGCATTAAACTGAAAAAAAAAATGGTCAAAGAGGTTTTGCGGACTCCGACGTCGACAGAGGTAGTTCCCGTTTATCACCTCGTCTAATCGTATTTCACAGTTCCTCGACGAGCCCCTAAACAGCGGACCAACAAGCCGTATGACAGAGGTCTTTTACATAAGAGACGTATCTTATTTTGGTTCTCCTTTTGTAGAGGATTAGCACCGACTTCCTTAGACAAATTTTTTATCTTTAAAGACAGTGGGAGCTGAAAAACCTCAGTCTGGATTCATTAAAGAAATCCTGCAGCATCTGCTAACGCTGCATGCTCAGTTAGATGAGTGAGTTTTCCAGCTCTGCAGGTACAATGCTGAACAAAAGCAAAGAGAACGGCTTGTCCTGGTTTTACATGCTCAGTTAAGTTTGACCACCGTGTCCACGTAGAGCTGCGCTGTGTTGCCTGATTACTCCCAACAAGTTCCACTTCTCCTGTCATTTTCAAGCTCCAGTGGAAAACATCACACGCTCTGATCTCAGGAGCCATTTCCATGATAGCTGCCCTCTCCGGGACTCAGATTTCAGAAAGTTTTTTTTTTTTTCTGTTGTCTGTGAAGATGGTGGAGGCGTCTTGGCAGGAAGTGGAGTTCTCTGTTTGTAAAAAAAATGGAAACCTTCCATATGTGAAACAAAAGAGGTACAAAAGTAGTGTTTAGTGACGGTTAGGTTCAGAACGGTCTTGTTCTTTGTCATTTCGTTTAGTCTCACCGCACTTAATTTCACTCCCTTAGGAAAAACACGCACATTGTGTTCAATTGTCCAAATTGGCACCTCGACTACTATTACGACCCTTCGACGTCTTTCTCTCGGAGAGAGAGAAACAGGCAGTCAGTCTGAGTTATGTAAATTTCCAGAAGCTGTTTCCAGTAATGGTTTCATTGTAGATTGTGGTGTAATTGTGCTGCTGCTGGCTGCTGATAAACCTTTGGAAGAGTCTGCTCTCTGCTGGATTCTATCAGGACGCCGTCAGACTGGAAGTGTTGGCTCAACCAGGCAGCCAGGAGGATCTTATTTATTTATTTATTGCTCAGCAGTCATTTCTTCCTCTTCATTTCCCCCTAAAACAAAATGATGCAGCGAGACAGAAGCTGCAGACTGAGACAGACACCAACACCTCCGTGTCATCATACGTACAAGCTGCTCGCTGGACGCTCTTATCTGCAGCGGCTCACAGCGCCGAGAGTTCATGGACTCTGAGTTCAGACAGGCCCAGGGGAGAGAAAAACCACCGACTGTGGAGGAGGTGCTCGACTTATTGAGCTTTACAGGACTTAAGTTTCTGTTTCCCGGCCGTCAAACACCTTCCAGGTAGAGTTTCATGGTGGAGGCTGCTGTGGATAAAGTTAAAGTGACAGTGGAGAAACTTTAGCAGAGGAATCACACTTGTATTAACAGTTTGATCCTCCAGTTGAGCCGTGAATAATCTAAAATAGGCCTGTCGCAATAATCAATACATCAATTAATTGCACGATAATTAAAAATGAGTTTGATACGTTTTTTATTCACCAAAGACACTGGATAATTATGATGAATTAACTTTGCTGTATCGCTGTGAGTTTATTTTCTTATCAGCAACAGAGTCTGTTTTATATATTACTTTTGGTTCTGTGTGGTTTTTATTCAAGTGCATTTTTTGTTCACAAAGGTCCTAACTGGATTGGCAGTTTTGCCTGTTAAAAATCTTAATGTCTGAACCTAATGTTTAACATATGTTGAAGTGCAATTTGTTTACAGAAACTGTACACTTTTTTTATTGTTTCAGTTTTGTGTGTTTTTTATTCAAGTGCATTTTTTGTTAACAGAGACTGACAGTCAATTTTATCAACTGTTTTTGGTTGTGTTGATTAATTATTTTGGATATTGACAATGTCTTTTTTTTCATTATATAATTCCAATTTTAAATATTCTTAAGAAATAAAAGGTCATTTATCTTTTAAAGGGTATACTTGCACTATTATACCATTATTATATAGTTGAAAAAGGTATCAAAACGGCGATATTATTGTTTATCTCAATCATTTTTGGGTCAATTTATCATCCAGCAAAATTTGTTATCGTGACAGGTCGAATCTGAAGCATTGTTGAATCACCTGGTGTAGTTGTAAATCTCCTTAAAAAGCTCTAATATTCACTCACTAACTCTTGAGCTGTGTGACTTTCCTGCTTTTGAGCAACAGAAAGCATCAAAAGTTAAGTGAAAACTCCAAAGAAAGCCCTACAAGAAGGTTATAAACTATAATGCTGACTTATAAAAGTGCTTTTTGATGTATTATGAAACTGTCCCACTGTTTCTTACTGAAGGCCCACCTTACCTTCCCTCCATTCGGCCTCTTATTAGGTATGAAATTCTACCAATATCCAGTTGAGTTATTTCACACACTTAATTCCTCTGAATGTTGTAAGCGCTGCGATAACAGACGAGCCATCCAAACCTTTGAGGGATGACAGAATGTAAGGTGATAAACAAGATCCAGGTCACAGCTGTTGTGGATGCACCTGTCAGTCATTTATTATTAACCTGATAGATATCATCAGCAGCTAATGAGTCATCTGTGCTGTAAATTATTAAATAACAAACATCTTCTTGAAGAGGAAAGCTTCAGACAGGCATGTTATGAGTCTGGATGTCTGGCTCTCTGAGGACTCTTCATCCTCTACAGCTGAACGCCGGCGGAAAACAAAACATCCTCCTAAGCTTCGTTTCAAATTCTCTCAATACAAAAAGTCCAAGGTCGTTTCCTCACAGCAGCAACAGGAGGTGTTTGTGTCCGATGGGAGTTATACTTATTCGTACTTGACTTGGACTCAGCGGCGGCGGTGAATGGACGTCCTGGCTGAACTTCAGTCTCGGTGTCTAAACAAACAAGATGAATGTTGAGCTTTGATGCAAAAGAAGCCGCTAAAACCCTGACAAGATTTAAATGCAGTGGCTTAGCATTCACAGGGCTCAGTTTTGTTGTAGCTGGGGCCCAAAACAGGAATATTCTGAGCAAATCAATATTCAGTGGATGTGTGTGAGTTTAGTTGTAGTCCAAAGCTGTTTCTCGGCTGAAAGCTGCAGCAGAATGAAACACAGCCTGTAGCTCTGGAGAACAGACGGAGGATGGTAACACATCCCAGACCTGCTGTCTGCCTGGAGGACGCCAGAGGCATGTTGCTGTTTGCTTAAGGGCAAAATCATTAGCTTGTTTCAGCAAAATGCTCGTACAATTTTATTTATTATTGTTGTTTGAGTTGATCAAAATAAGCAGTGCATAGTATTTCAAGTTATGGCGTTTCACCTAACTGGTTTACTAAAACTAGTTCGAGCAGATTGTTGGTGAAGTATTAACGAAGGCAAGAACCAGAGCTTTATACTTTTTAGAGACTAACTCCTGACTTTTTAAATTTATCTTCTTAACACCTTTAAATTAATGTGAATCCTCCTGACAAGTCTGTAAAAAGTGCACATCCTCCACACCAGATAATTCTTTACCCAAGTTTCCCAATTACCACCTGGGACTTTTTCCAGTCACAAGGCTGATGTCTTTCCTAAAATAAAAGTTAACAGATGTTATATACAGAAATACATTCATTCTTTTTTAGATGTTTTTGAAATAAGTGAGCAAAGCAGTTATAGCACACCTTCATCAGTAGGATCCTGGAAAAGATGTATCATCTAGCCATAAATTCAGACGGAGGTTCATAGAAAGCTAAACAACAACATCACAACAAAACTAAAGTACATGTGAAATTATCAGTTTTTTTATCTTTTTTTTTTTATTATTGTGTACTATTTATTTGTATTGTGCTAATAAACGTTATCTTTGAAGAAGCTTTGCCAAAATTGTTTATTATTATTATTGTCATTAAAAAAGTACGAGACATCAAGACAAGATCGATCCAATCCCATTTTACAGGCAACACTCTCGCTTATCTCGCCTTAACCACTTAAGCTTGTGTTTTGCATGTTCTGGCTCCCAAGAGGGCAGTTTTTACCAGCCATTTTTTTGAGAAGGCCCTATACGTGCACAATTTTGCTTGTGTGTTTTGGCCCCCAAAAGAACACTTTGCACACATTTTGTTCCACAAGAGGGGACTTTATTATGTAGTTTGGCTCCAAAGAGGGCCTCTAGTGTGCATTTTGTCCCCCAATAGGACAGTTTATCACGTCCCAAAGAGGCTAAGGGGGCAGTTAAGTGTCTTTTTTTCCACCTCAGAGGGAACTTCAGCATGTTGTTTGGCTCTCAGGAGGACCTCCAGTTTGCATTTTGACTCCCAAAAGGGCACTTCTGGACACATTTTGATCCCAAGAGAGCACTTTAGCATGCATTCTTCAACAACTGAGCCATGAGGGGGAGACACTGGCCCCCACCCCTTTGCACACCACTGCTATGGACTGAGTAATCGAGCTTTCCTGAAACTCAAGTTTTCACAGTTTGTCAAACAAACCAAGTCAAGTTTTTGTTTATTCAAACAAACATGATTATACCCTGCTGCTCTGAGCCTTCATCTGTTGGAGGGTTATTGGGTATTTTGTTATAAAAAGGGTGTTGGGATTGTCTCTCCAAACATCACAGTTAGAATCAGCAAAAAGACGAGGTCAGCTCCAAACAGATGCTCTCACACTCTGCCAGACTTAGACGAGAGGAAACATTCAGAGCACGGTCTCCAGCTGGAGGATTAGCATGATTACAGCTCTGCAAAGTTGAGCTGCTGATGGACAATTCAGAGTGTGTTTTCATTCCTCCCTGTGGATTTTTTTCTCCCAAAGCAATTTTAGTTGTTGTTTTCTTTACTCTAAAATATCTTGAATTTTTAATGCTGTTTCATAACTTTGCTTCGGCATGAATATATTGTGCTGGTTTTGAGTGTGCATATTAGTTTCTTATGCCCTCAGAGTGAGACTCTTATTCGGTCTGGGGGAGCCCACATCCTTTTTATGCATGGTGGATTGGGGATTGTATGAGCTGATATGTCTTTTCAGCCTCTGCAAGCCCTTGACGAGAAGGAACAATCAGATCCATGTAGAAAAGCAAATTTGGAAAAAAAGAAAGAGAAAAGCTTTGTTGAAATAACAGCTTTGGTCTGACATCGCCCAGATTAAGCCATGGTATGCAGTCCAGGTCGAGACTGTTTGACAGTGTTGTGGAGGAAAGGAGCCCCTGATTGGTCTCCCAAGGCTAAGTGGTCTCAGGGGAGGAGCCAGACTAGAGGACAGTTGGATAAATTGAGGATCTCATTCAGACTCAGCACAAAAATATTACATGTAGTGTCAGCCCCCTAGGACCTGACACTGACCCCTGGGAGGAGTGTTAATCTCTGCCATGGTGGCTCTATCACTGGAGAACATCCATCATGTCAGGGTTAACGATTGAGGGGAGGAAACGTGGACGTAACAAACCCTGTTTTTGTTGTTAGAGAACAGGCTGTTTTTTCCAACCCATCAAGACCATTTCACACCCAAGTTAAAGTTAAAAGAGGTTTGAGGAGAGAATGGGAGACATTGAGGTTTAGAAAAAGGAAATGAGCTCAGAAGACAAAAGAGCAGCTGCTAAAGGGGAAAAGTGCACGGCAGGAGTAGAAGAAGAGGAGGAGGAGAGGGAGACGAAGAAGTATGTTGACTTCAGCCCTCTCATTATAAAGGTCATTAGTGTGTCCTCTCCTCTGGCTGCTGATTAATAACATCATTTGGATTAAAAGGCCGCTTAACTCAAGACCTCTGTATTAAAGTTTAGAGAAAACAAGGTCATCAGAGTGGGAGAGCGAGAGAGAGAGTTATTAAGCAAGTTTTCACTGCAGCGAGACAACTTTCTGCTCCTGACAGTGGTTTACTGCTCAAGTTCAGGACCCAGACTTGAGTACAGCTCAAGTCCGGATTTTAAGCATATATAATGATATGGACTGTTGCAAAGTTTGGGTGAGATTTCCAATATAATATCATTTAATGCTTAAGTGGCCTGCAAAAAGCATCTCTTGTTGGGTTGTTCAGGTTTTTACTGTACCTTAGTGTCTGCATTACATCAGTGTTTTGTGACTAGAGTGCCTTAAAAATGTTTGATAACTGCTCCCACTACTCCTACTTTGCATTAATTTTTCAGCAAGATCTTGTATTAATGATGGGAGAGTCTGATCAATGCATAAAGTTTTCTCCGGCTCATTCCAAAGATTCTCAATAGGATTAAGGTCTGGACTCTGTTGTGGCCAATCTATGTGTGACAAAGATGTCTCATGCTCCCTGAACCACTCTTTCACAATTCGAGCCCCATGAATCCTGGCATTGTCATCATCATCAAAAAATATAGCACTGTTTGTGGTTACAATATTGCAACAGGTCATATTGCACTTTAATCAAATTTGAGATTAATTGCCCCACTCCTTTGTGCGTAAAATATTGTGCATGTCATTTTGGCACCGAACAAAAAATTCTGATGATGCTGGAAAAGCTTTGTATTGTCTGTTTTCCTATCCAGATAGTTAGTTTATAATCAAAAGAAGTGGTCCAATCCATTGTGAAAGGTCTTGCAGACAAGAAAATGCCAAAACTATAGCAAATATGTCAGAATTAAGAATTAGGTCCAGTCTGAGAGGGGCATAAAAATGTAAGGCCAAGAAAATTTCAAAGTAGTTGGTTCAGTAACTAATTATCATATATAATTTTTAATTAATAAGTTCCTGGTCAGGTGTTTGTTGGGACACAGAAGTAATTCTTTAAAAAGAACGAGAGGGAATTAGATGCCAGTGATTGAAACAAAGCCGTGTCATTTTAGGTGGAAGTTACTTTTTGAGGGTTAAAATGATTCAAGCAAACCTTTGAGAAATGATTTTCATCAAAAACACAGACAGACAGAGGATTATTTCTGTCCAAAAACAGATTTTCCAGTCATTTTTTCAGAGGCATCTTAATTTAATATGGTTTCACTTTCACTTCCATTAATTTGATTTCCAATATCAACGTTTCAGCCCTCAATCTGTTCCTTGTTTATCCTCCCATCCTCCTCATATACCTGTGTCATTAGGGAGGAAAATGTCCATTGATGGAATAACCATTCAGTTTATTCAAGTAGTCAGCTGACCTCGTTCTTTGGGCACAAAATGTTGCAGAATCTAGACCTAAGCAACTGCTGTAACCCCAAACATAGCACTGCCCCCACAGGCTTGTACAGTAGGCACTGTGAGAAGAGGCTTGCACTTGTTCGCTTAGTTAAATCTAAGTGGTGACTTTGTTTTTGGCCAGGCAGCGTAACTACTGGGTGAAATACCTGTTGTCAGACCTGGCAAACCAACCTCGTAGTGACAAGCATGTACAAATCATTACTTGTTGTACGTGTCTTCCCTCTGTACCCAGCATCACCTGGTATAATTCTATCAAGGTGGCGGTCAAAGATGTCTGAGTCAGGTCCAATGAAGAAGAGATATTCTTCAAGATTCAGTCCAACCTGGTGTGAGTCCTTTTCTTTTATCGCGGAGAAACGAGTAGATACCACACACATTTTATACCATGTGTAGGTCAGATTTCAGCAGAGACCACTGAGGTAAAAATGATGCTGGCAGGCATATTAACTTTACAAAACACAGAAAAAATGTTCTTACCAGCTCTGACATTTTTATGTTTTTGATTTTCTTTCGTAACACCTTGAAGAAACTGGGAACAAACTTGGCATGAATATTCACTTGGACTCAAGGACTCAAGACTCTGAGTGAATGTTTTGGAAGTAACCGTTGGGTTTTGGTCTTTGTAAAACAAAATGGCCAGAGAGCAGGATTAAAAGAGGAAGATAAAAAGATTGAATTCAGTTTAATCACACAATATGAAGCAGTAACATTTCCCAGAAATTACTGATTAGCTTTAGTCTGACATTCAGACTCTGAACCAGTGAGGCTGTTAACTCATTCTTCATTTGGCAGAGTTATAGATCTGAACTTAGTTGTACACTGGGTTACTTACACGTTTTGAAAGACCTGAAAAAAAAATGTTTTGAGACATTATTGAGACTGTTTTCACCATCCAACTCATTTTAAAATCAAGTTTGATTGTTTGTCCGACCTCACCTTCTCCTTTCGTCCTTGTATCTGTTTTCATAAACTCATTTGCACATTAACTCTTATTCAGTGGAGCACCTGACTCACTTTAAATTTTAATCCCTCCCTTTAGCTGTGTTCATTATGTGTGTAATTGTCCTGTTTCTTTTGCAAATGACTTTGCCTGCAGCTCAAAGGGCAGAGCAGAGCAGCAGTCAAGGTGTTAGAGCCACAGACTTTAGGAAACAGAGTCAGATTTCTGTTTTCCTCTTTGCATGTCAACAAAATAAAACAAAAATCTGTTATAGATCAGCAGACAAGCAAGCATAGTTAGTGATGTCATGTTATTTTCTCTTATTTTATCTTATCTTCTGTGTTGCATATCTCTAGATGACATTTGGCGTTGGCAGAAAGACTGAAAAGGTTTAACTGCAGGAATGAGTTTCTTACCAAAGTTAAGTCAGAAAGAAACTTTAGATCAAATCTGTTCCTCTAAAATCTCAAAGTTTCTCTCTCTTTGAAGTTCCTCTCACAGATCACTTAATTAACAACCTGACTCGGGTCCAGGTAAGAGAACCACTGCTGCTTTCTAATGAAACGTCTTCTGAAGTGTGCCGAGGTGCTCGCTCTCCTTTCTTTTTACAGTAGCAGTCACAGCGTGCAGCTGGCGTCCTGCTGTGCTCGTCTTCAAGAGAAAGAGAGGAACGGATGGAAAGACTGAAAAGGAAGGACATTGGCTTAAACAGAGGGAAGAGAGAGGGTGTGTTACAGCAGGTGTAGGGGAACCCTGTGTGTTGTATTAACAGACGGTTCAGCTCCGCTCTCACTCCTCATCGGGGATCTTCTGCGTTCCCTGTGCTCTGTTTAACGCCTCAACAGTTATCAAATCATTAATTAAGCCTGCGTCAAATCAGCTCCCACAGAGACCTCCTCAAGTGGGTGTGTGTGTATGTGTGTGTGAGAGATTCACAGGCAGGTTTCTCTTCTGCACTGACGATGCAAATATGAGACGGATAAATCATCTAGATTTTTTGGTGGATTTAACTCCTCACTGGGGTAAAACGTTTAAGTGAACATGTGTTTCTGTTAAAGGCCTCTCAGGTGAAAAAAGCCAAACTTTTCTAACACTGCTTTGCTCTTTCGTACTACTCTTCTATCACCAGCCTACCAATAAAGGGCACCAGTTTTCCCAAGTAACAATGACAGAGGCTCTTGTTGCCCTGATAGAGAAACATCAAGCTCTTATTCCCTTAATCCTTTACCGACTATGATAGCGCCGACGCTTTGTTGACCTTTGGTGGAGTGATATTACTGCAACTCTGTCATTGTTTGTCCTGTCAGAAAAATTCAAACACAATTCCAGTGTTATACTGTTCATTATAGTCATCACAAACATGTCTTAGCCCCACAGAGCGATGGAAATATCGCAAAAATGCTTAACAGCTAATGAAACTTGGAGATTTTGCCCAATCAAAAAAGAAAAAACTGTTTGGCATTGGCAGAGAAGATTTGGCAAATTTTCCATGGATGAAACCCACAAACTCAGCTCTGATGCTCATCACACAAATGTATGAGCCCTACAATCGTGGCACCAGTTAAAGGGAACATAAACAGGCTTTTACAACTGTATAAGTTTCTTTTTTTCTTTTTCTTTTCTTTTTCTTTTTTCAAAAAAGAAACACTAAACAATAACAGTATCAGGAGATGTCCTCCTTCTCCTGCTCCTCTACCTCTTTCCAAGAAAAAGGGACAGCCTCCTTAGACGAGGCGGTGCCCCCCCTCTTTACTCCTGAACCTGGAACAGTACTATGATTAAACACAGATATTTAATGCAACAGCAGAATGTACATTTTTATTATTATTTATTATTTTATTTAACCCACTTTGCAACTTTTTAAACTACCTGATTTAACATCTGCATCCTTGCATCACTCACCACTGCACTGTTATCATATTTTTTGTCTGTAAATACTAGTCTTGTCTGTTTTCTGTTCTTTTGTGTTTATAGTTGTTGGAAATACTCTTCATGTAAATTTTTATTATTACTATTTTACCTTTTATGCCTTACCACTACCCTGTACAAGAGAGCACAGTATACCATAACAAATTCCTTGTATGTTCAAGCATACCACCACAACTGAACTTTAGGTTTTAAACCCCTGTTTACGAATTTGGCCAAGTCAAGAGCGTTGCAGTCAAGACTTACAGTAGACTTCAAATCTTTTTATCCTGATCTATGGTACATTTATTGACTGATTGAACTGAAGTGCAAACGCAGCAGTTTAGCGTTTGGAGAACTTGCAGAGAGCGTGTGGGTGTGTTGATGATTCTGCTCTGAGTTTAGCTGCTTTATGCCCTTTTCTTCTTGCTCTGACTCGAGCTGATTCAGGGATACATCCAGTTTCATGTTGTATCGATTAACACTAAAACAGACTTCATGTGGGCCAAATTTTCCTCTTCCTCCATGCTCTCCCCCTAGTCACTGTATCTAATAACTATCAGAGTATTTTTGGTAAAAATCTGCTTCTCTTCAGTTAGACTTTTGATATTCAGAGAGTTATTTTTAACCAGTGGACTGGCTGAATGCATCATAAAGATGTCAGAGAAAATACTGGAGTGGTTCCAACATTTTTGGGACTCTGAAAGAAATCATGGCCTTGGAGTTATTCATGCTTAAAGCAGACTGAAAAAATGTTCCAACAGTGTAACTCAAAGGGGAATAGACTGTCAGCCTCTTACATTTACTGGATGGGGTCAGTATTTAAACCTGTCAATACACAGAGGTAGCCTAAGCTTGTGTTTCTTTCATACCTAGGTCTGTTTTTATCTCCTGTGTAATCATTTATAATCACTCTCAACTTTCTCCAAGCTTCGTGGCCTCTTTCTGTACACACATCTTTAGAAAAACAAAAGTTAACTTTAACGATGTAAGCTGCCTCAGCCTTGTTTACTTCTAAAAAAGAGTCCTTGACATTTCTGTCATCCCTTTTTTTCATTTCACGAACTCAGCTCCTGACATGTGTTACATTCTGTTTTCCCTGTTGCAACCAAAACACCATGACAGCTTAAAACACGGATATAGATTTTGTTTCTCAGCGTCTTACTTTAGAAACGTTTCCTACATTAAACTGTCAGACTCATCACTGGATGGATCAAAGGATACAATGAAGAGAGCCTGAAAAAACAGAAATATAGTTAAGCAAAAGGGAGGTATTGTTTCGCAGAAGGGGAAATGGAAATGGAGATAAAATGGAAAATGTGTTGAAGGTTCACACAAAGGTTCACAGTTTGTTATTGACTATACTGTTTCCCATGAGCACCACCACCCACTATTGTAAAGACAGGACTCTTGCCAAGACATTCATTTGATTTGGATATAAATTAAGGGAGCTATTTTAAACACCACATTTCTTTGTTCAAGAAAACCTTTCTACGAGACATTTGTAGCGTAGTTTCGACTATCTGTTTAGTGTTACTCACAGCCTGGTGCTCTGAATCTTTGCTATGTCCTACCAATGCTCATCTATCACGCTGAGCAAACGTAACCTGGCTCTTGATTTTGTTGTTAGACTCTCAGGTTTGAACAGATCACGGCAGAATAACTGCTGCATGTGGGTTGGAATGAACGTTATCACAAGATGTTTGATTTATCAGTGCCCTATCACTCTCCTGTTTGCCTTTCTTCTGCTCTGACATCCTTTTTTTCTTTTTCTCTGTGCAGCTCCAGTGTCCACCACCACCACAAGAAATCAATGTCTTCAAAAAAAAGGTCAGATCATTCTACTTACTTGGTACACTCACTTCCCACTGCAACTGACAATTTAGAAAAAACAATTTTGGTGCTGCTGATGTCATTTTGTCGACTATGACCAGGCAAATATATTAGAGTGAAACTATTTCAAGATAACATAGGAAGTCCTCACAAAAATGGGATGTGTTTGGGGATTTTTTTTTTTTTTTTATCTTGGAGACCCAGGTAGAGACATCGAGTGCTAGAGGGTGGCACGTTGAAATCACACTTTATAGATAGTGATCAAAACAATGCACTAAGGTATGATTGACATATTTGCCATGAATTATTTGTGTTGAACATCATGAAAATATGCTTTCTATGCAACATGTATTAATGTATTTGTGAGCACTCTAACCATGTGAAGTGCACGAACCATGAGCTGTTGAATGCCTTTTTTATGTCCCTCTGCACAGTCTATACATCTTTATGATAGGTTGTTTTGGTCCATGTAAAGGTCCCCTTCCAAAAAGGGGAAAAGGGAAACAATTAAAAACATGCATGATATGCATATGCAAACAGGCTAAACATCACGTGTATCATCTACTCATTCCCCTTAAACAGTCTTCTGAGACATTTAGTTCAAACAAACATGCATTTGTAAATCAGAGAGCTCGGGATTGTTGTTATTTTCTTCCCCACTTTTATTGGGACAGTCTCATGTTTCCCATAAGCTGCAAGAAATTACATTGAGCTAGCGAGCTAACTCACTAAGCCTATATCAAAACAGCGTACTTATCAACCTCATTTCAACATTTTTAAACTTTTTAACACTTTACATTGCAAACCCCTGTTTGCTTACTTTTCTTTTCTTCTGAAGAGTTACAAAAGTTGCGTTTCTTAAGGTCGAGTGCTCACAGGGCCTTTAATGAGAGTAATTTGGCTGATTTTTTAGCTTTCTAATCTATTTTTAAAAGTATACACAGACAACTATTACTACTGGCAGAGGATGAGGAACCTCAAGATTTAAGGTTCACAGTCTCTGAGTCTCAGTGTTTAAATCGCTTCACATGTAAAGGAAGAACAGGGCACAAACCAGTTAGTTTTAGAGGAGGAAGTTGTGCATTTTAGGAGATTATGAGTAAGGAGTTTGTTTGAGTAGTTTGGTTGTTGCAAGCAGAGAGAGAGAGAGAGAGAGAGAGAGAGAGAGACAGGTGGAAGTGTGACAGCGTTAGCTAAAGCATCATTATGATTCACCACGGCGCTGTGTCGTAAATGATGTTACTGGCCACATTTCACACTTCATTTCGTAGACCTATAATAGAGGGCTGCCAGGATTGGCGCATTGTCGTGTTAGTGTGTGTGTGAGGGAGCGAGAGAGACAAAGCGAGAGAGAGAAAACACCAGGAGATGATGATGCTGATGCTGATGCTGATGGTGATGATGATGATGATGGGAAATCTTCCCAATCACAGCCGCTTTTGAAAATAATCTCCACCAGCTTCTGGAGTGTCTCTTCAGTGAATCTGACAAACGTGGAAATGTCTGTTTTCAAAATGTAATCAGAGGTTTTTGTAGAGCTCTGATTGGTCGGGCTGCAACACCCACACTGAGCCTCCTCTCGCTGAAGCTAGATTACCTCGAGAATGCACAATCAAGTTCTCCACTACTGGAAAAAAGAGAAAATAATGCACAACTTGGCTTTTTTATGGGAGTTTAATGTTACCGTCTTCTGCAGTCATAAAAGAAAAGCGCATGGCTTCACTTACTCACCTAAAAGGATGTCAGCTAAACCTAAAATTGGGAGTATTCAGAGGGAGTGCTGAGGAAAAAGTCAGCAGAAAAACAAATTGATAAAGTAATACTTGCTGAACTTGGAGGAACAAGAGTTTTAAGACTTAAATCAAACAGGTTTCGGACAAAAATGATCTTTTGAACCTTATAAAACCAAGAAAATTCCCAAGGCTTTCTCTTTTGAACTTGTTTTCAAGGTGTGGTCATGTAAAAACACGTTATGCACATTCAAATATCAAGTCTTCCTCAAGGTTTTCATTTTCTGATGAGAGTTTGATGTTGAAATGCGTGGGTGTGTTGAAGGGCAATGTGGCCGTGCAATGAAAAGAAGGGGCCAATAGAGCGTCTTCGCTTTTTCCTGGTTTTCACTTGCTGCGTGTGTGTTCCTGTCCAAATATTCAACAAGCACCTCAAAGTTTGACCTTATTTTGAGAACAGATTTGTATCTTTTATTAGTTTTGTGTTTTATTTCACCACATTAAATCCAGAACCTAAGAAAGATAGAAAGTCTTGAAATGCGAGGAGAAGGTGTCGACCTTACAATGTGTCCACGCAAGGTTTGAAGTTATAACTAAAGCCTCCGTATCGCTATGGAAACCTGGCAGTCGGCTCAAGGGAGCACTTTTTGTGTCAAGTATGAAATATTTATTAATTTTAGAGATTGTTGGCTTGTCTGGTAAGTAGGGATACTGTTGCATTCATGATATTCATAATCATAGAGGTGTGTATTTGATACAAGCGTGCTGTGTGTGAGCTCTCATTGTTTGTTCCACATGCTGTAATCAGAGCTCATGATTCACTGTCTCAGTATCCACAGGTATGAAAAGTACTTTTAATTATTATCATCAGGTTGTTGTCCAGCACACTGAGTGCTGTCTGGTGTTCAGACCAAGTCGGGTTTCAGGCTCATTCACATGGACACAATGACTTGTTCCTCGGCAGCTCATCAGGGGATTAGATGACTCAGATTTGACCCTGATAAAGATGAGAGGAGGTGAATTAATGTGTGTGCTTAATCTCCCTGAGGAGAGCTCCAGACACCTGCTGAACACAGCTCCAGTGTCTGGTCTGCTCCACTTTTATTCAGTCTGACATCTGGAAAGCGGACTTGTTGGACAAAAGCAACCTTTAATCTCCTCTTTCAGTCTTTTTTTTACTGTTCACGGTTGGAAAAATTGAAGGAAAGCTTTTCTTATCTGATTCAGTTTCTTTTACTTGCTCTTGGTTGAAATACATTTCTGTAGCTGACAGAAGCTTCAAAGTTTTTAATACTCGAAGTGACTCTTTGGGGGTTGAATATAACTTTATCTTCATGGTCTTAACTCCAGAAACGTGTTGGTCGCCAACAACTTGGTTCTCTTAAACATGAACAATATGGGCTGGGGTTTGCACTCTAAGTTGTTTATCTGCGTGAATGGTTTTTGAATCAAGATGTCTGCTCTGTGACAGGCAGACGAACTATCCAAGGTTTACCCTGCCTCCATATGGTATCGTAGACTGTACGATCGTTGCTGGTGCAGAATCTACCTACCAGTGTGTCATCAATATAGAATCCATCCACTCGTATGTCATTGGCATCTAACCACTCTGGTCTATATTCAGAGGCATACATGGGTAATTTGAAGGGCAGAGGCAAAGAAGACAAGGCACATACAGCACACATTTTGTTTTGGCTCCCAAGAGGGCACGCTACATAGTTTGGCTCCCAAGAGGAGGGCACTCAAGCATTTGTTCTGACTCCCAAGAAGGCCTTTTAGTGCAAGTTCGAACGAAAGAGGGCATTTTAGCAACCGTTTTGCACCCATAAGTACATATTTTGGCTGCCCAGTGGAGAATTTAGCATGCTTTGGCTCCCAAAAGGGCACCTAAGGACATGTTTTGGCACTTAAAAGGGCACTTTATTGTGTGTATTGGCTTCCAGCTGGGCACCTTACCATGTTTTAACCATCAAAAGGGGCAGATTAGTATGGTTCCCAAATCAGGAGGGTATCTCAGCATGTGTTTTGGCCTCTAATAAGGCACTTTCAACAAATCCTGCTACAAGAGGGGTTCATTTTTGCTTTCAGGAGGACACTAGGGCACTCATTTTGTCTCTAAAGGGGACACTTTTCTACAATTGGGCCACATGCACTCCACTGCATATGTTACAAAGACATATGTGGGTATCAGTCATAGGCTAAAGATTTGACAAAAGCCAGATGGTTGCAACTGCAGCCCTGATAGTTCTGGTTTCAGAGAACTGCACACCAGAAACTGATTTACAGAGCTCATACTCTGAAATAACCACATAAAGACTGGGGCCCTTTGGGTCACCTGAGGCCACTTCATTTGGCACCCCATATCTATTTAGTAAAGTCAAATACTTGTCAATATAACCGTCACTGAGGTCTTGGATTTAAACTTATTCTGAATTCATTTAGAAATGGTATCTCAAAAAGACTCAGATTGTATAAGGATTGTGTATTTAAAGACATGCACTCACCCTATGAATCATTTCTTGATGTAACACAGAGAAACACTTCACCACTCACTCACCTCTGTGACCTACTGGAAATATAACTCAATGAATTCCTTCTCCTTTAGTTACTGTGAAAGGAAACTCCTCGATTATGTCAAGTATCAGGCTTTGAAGGTATCAAAATAAAAGATTTCATTTAGTTTGCTCTGTATTTAAATATTCAGCGAAGGTCAGAGCAAAAGGTGATGTTTTGGACAGTAATCAGGATGTGATTACAGAGAGCTTGACCTCCAGTACATTGAAAAATTCCTGTATGATTGGGCATTAGGTCTTTATTTTATTCAACCTGTTTCATTAAATCTCATCAAATTCCCATCCCCATATTTAAGATGTATTGCAGATACTCACATCTCATTGGAGATGAATTAGCAGTTTGCTGATGTGAGGGAGCAAAGCAGCTACAAACAGATAATAAGAAGAGTGTTGATGACTCTTTGGGGAACAAGCTTTTGGGTCGATGGGATCTCAGTATTTTTATCATCTTCATTTATATTCCAGACGCGACACTCAGACTGTGTCAAATGGGTGATAATTACACTGAGCCCAGAGAGTCACACTTATATACGGCCAATGTAAAGAGACTGAGACCAGTCCTGCTCTGGTGACCGAAGGAGAGGTGAAACAGCAGTTAACTTCTTACTATCTTTATATTAATAAATAAAGAAAAAACTGGAGAAAAGTTGGTGGAGGACATGGATAAGTTTGGATGGAGAGGGTATATAGAACCTATAGATATGATATAGAGGGATAACAAGGATTCTGCACAAGACAAACCCAGCCTGCCCTTATTATAGACTTCATTACTCAGAAAGTTTGGAGAGATTTTTGCCTCCACAAACCAAACTGGACCATGGTTACACAGGAGAGGAAGTTGATTTTAAACTCCATCGACTTTTGGAGACTGACAAGCAGGCCTGCATTTCCGGAGCATGATGGTCTTGTTGGTCAGAGGTGTTGAAAGAATTCACATTCATTACTCCTGGATAATTAATTTTAAAACACTTATGTAGAAGCTGAAGTATCAACTCAAGTTTTTTAACCAAGTTAAAGTGTAAAAATACTGGTTTCAAAGGGAAAAGTAGTGTAAGGGAGGAATAAATGCCAACAAGGACAAATCTGAGGCTGTGCCACACAAGCTTACAGTGCAGTGTTATATTGTAGAAGTAGAAATAAAGATTAGAGTCAAATTAGTTTTCTTGGCTTTTAAGATATATCATTGCCAGATCACAGCAGAAGTGATTTCAGGTTGCCTCACTTAAAGATCAGGGCCCCCATGCACATCCAGTTATTAATGATGGAAACCAATCTTTTTTTCTAACGGTTAAAAGAAAAAAACATTGGCGTTATACCTAAACGGTAAATTTAACACCCTGAAAGAGCATAAATTTAATGATAGTAGACCTCAACATTACAGACACTAAAAGCAGGATTACCACTACTGTTTAACAGTGGACAGATGACATTGTGCTTATGCGTTAGCGTCCAAGTGTTATTTATCTTAAGTAAATAATGGGATGTCATTTCTGTCTCTGCATGGTCGTGCGTTCACAGTTCTCCTGCACTCTCTGTATCGAGCACAGCATCGATGCACACAGAAACCCAAACAAGGGTGCGTGCACACACACACGCACAGTCGATCATGCTCCATAAAGTAAAAAGAGAATTGGGCAAAATAATATCTCTTGACATCTTTGTTTCGGTAGTCACAGCAGCACTTGGTTTTAGGGTGGCATCGAAATCATTTATCTCCTTTTGCTATCATCTAACTTTTAACATGTTATAATCAATGAAATTCATCATTAAAAGATGTGTTTAGTTTGCACCTAGAGAGATAAAGAGCAAAAATGAACATGGAGGGCAGAAGAAAAAGCCCTCAGATTATCGTATTAACACATGATTTTCCTCCCTGGCCTAAAAAGGACTGATCCATTAACCTTTGGAGCTTCTAGCCACTGGAGCACAAACAGCTCTGCTCTGATTCAGTGGAGTCATTAGCGTCTCCATTAAAAGAGTTCAGATCCAGCAGTTTAAACAGCCCGTGGGCTAAATAAGCATGACTTCAGTGGCAGAGAAGAAGCTCATTACAGCAGAGTCCAAATATGCAGCTTAGAGAAAATGTCACAGCTCAAACATGTCTGTGCAGGTCAAACATTTACACAGAGAATCCACAGATGATTGGTGACATTTGGAGGGTGAGCGCTGAGACAGTCCTGAGCTCTGAGAAATGCTTTAGCTCAAAGATATAAATTATGAATTGCTGTACGATTGCTTGACCTTACGTCGCCAAGTGCTGATGGGAAATGAGGTGTTTAACACAATCTGTGTCAGTCTGAGGATGAGTGACAGTTTGGATTGAGTCTGACCTTTGACAGGATGGAGGAAGACTGCAAGAAATAAAACAAATCTGGCAGATTTAAGCTTAGATGTTTGTGTTTAAAGGGCATCATGTTCATCTACAAGGGAGCTGTTGTAAAATATTTCATTTTACAGTAATTCAGTTTTAACAGTTCTACTTCTGTTGTGATGGAAAAAAAAGTTTACTGACAGGAAAATTAAATGTAATAGGAGCATGAAGAGATAAACTGTTTTTATCTACTGCCACAGCACATCAAGTGTGCCACATCTCTAAATCTGTCACTCTTAGTCACGGCTGATCCTTGAGCATTCAGCTCTGAGTCGAATGAGGTCATGGATACAAACAGTCGAGAGGTTTTCCCACTGGGGAAAGTTCCCAAAGTGGACCCAGAACTGGTGTGATGGTTTATATATATTCCACCTGTTCTGGCAACACCTTGGGACCTGGAAAGGGCTGCTCGGGAAAAGGATGTCTGGGTTGATTAACTCAGACTGCTGCTGTGACCCCCACCACCGAGTCCTCATTCATTGTTGAAAGATGTGATTTTGAGCAGAGAGTCCTGAGTTTTTCAGCCCTCAATCCCCAGAATACCTGTGCCACTGAGCCCCTGTCATGAAAATACACCAACAGGCCAATCCAAAAACCTAAAACAAACAAACAAAAAAGGTCAAAGAAACTTCATTTAGCTGATTGACAGAAAATGAATCTCCCTTGGTGCTGATACCGTCATCAACCTGGCTTTATCACCTGGGCTCTTGTGGTTATGGGTGAAATATGAAACTGAAAAGGCTTGATTTTTAGAGGGTATTTCATGACACCCTCTAAAAGTGTGTTGTGACTCCACAGGGGGGGCACAACTACTTAAAGAGGCAGCTTTTTGCATGATGGGGCTGGAAACAAGTTGTCGCTTTGTTCACTGCTTGCTTTTTATTATGTTTTTTTGTTTTGAAAACCCTGAAATTTTATGGAGCATAAATGTGTCCCAATAAAAAAAAAGTGGAAAAAACTAAATTTTCCAGGTGTTATCATGCTCTTTTAAGTCTTCAGATTACTCCACATAGATATTCCTCCCCCAGTGGCATTCACCAACATTTTGTAATAGGTGAAGGAGAAATTAGGCACATACAGCGTGTGTTTTGGCTCACAGGATGGATGTTTGTCATGTTTTAACCAGCCAAAAGGGCAGATCTATGTGGGTCACCTACCAGGAGGGCACTTCAGCATTTGTTTTGGCTCCCAAACTGACACTTTGGGGAGAGTTTTGTCTCCAAAGAGGGAGTTTTAACAAATATTTTAGCTCCTATGAGGCCAGTTTATCATGCGCAATCAACCAAAGTTGTAGATTAGTGTGAATTGTAAATCAGGAGTGCAATCCAACATTTGTTTTGACTCCCAAGAAGGCACTTAAACGCACGTTTTGGCCACTGAGAGGCCATTTATGTGCATTTTGGCTCCCCAAGATGACACTCAAGCATTTTGGCTGCTACAAGGGCACATCAACTTGTGTTTTGGCTCCCAAGAAAGCACTTCATGCCACATTTTGTCTCCAAAGAGGGCACTTTAGCAAACATTTTCAACAATTCTGCCATCTCTGCGCACCACTTTCTTTTTTTAACTTTTGCATGTCTGCTTTTTGACTTGGATCATCACAAGAAGAGCAAAGGCAACCATTGTTTTGTCTCTGTCTCAAACAGCTGTCGCCATGACGCTCATTCAATATTTCCCCTGTTGCATGCTGCTGTTGGAAGCTGGTGCCCAGAGTTTCAGTGATGGAAGCTGACTTCTGCACAGAGATATTTCCTCACTTGTGGAATTGAGGTCAGAGCTTTCACCCCGGGTTGTTTTGTCAATGAATGCAACTCTTCCTATATCACCTCACCTCTGTCTCCCTCTTTCTCCGTGTCTCTGTGGTCAGTAATGGATATTTGCAGGGTGCAGAAATAGTTTCTTTGGATCAGACGTGCCACTGTCAGCAGGGGATTGAAGGAGGGGGGAACAAGTGTCAGCTGTGACAGGAAGGAACCCCAGAGAGTAAAACACTCCACAGAGAAAGGTAGAAAGATGGAGAAGGATTTAGAGACAGACACATGGGAAGCTGAAGGTGTAGCCTCAATGAGTAAAAAGGAAATAACCTGAAAGAGAAAATTAATCTAAATGCAGGATGTAGCCTGAGGCAGAGCTAATGCAATAAGAGGTAGTGAAGAGCAGGAAATGATGTTATTACTGAGGAGTGTGAAGCAGGTTATTAGAAATGAATAATTGTCCAAACGTATAGCGGGTAATTTCCTTTTTAATGGGTTTGTTGCTGAACTCAGAACAGCAATAAAATGACTCTAACTAACTAGAAATACAAAAAAAAACCTCAGACCAGTTTTATTCCCCTGCCAAACTTTGCCATCGGCTTGTTCAAACCCTTTTTATGTGTTTAATGTTGCTCAAGAAAAGTTTGAGAAACTACGAAAAGCCCATACAGACTTCAACCGCCACTGCTCAAGCAACACTCAGGTATCCAAAATATGAACACTGGTTTCATTTTTTCTAAATCCTCTCTCTGGTTTGGACTCCAGGTTGTGTCATCACACCATCCAGTGATTCAGAGCCAGTTCCCTGTTCTATTAACAGGTTCACTTGTTCTTGTCCAAATCCATCAGTGTCCTCAAAGTGTTTAATAATCTGCAGACAGACTCTGTCCTTGCAGCAAGTTTAGTCCACTGACCAGCTTCTTTTCATTTCACACCATTGAGGCTAATTTGTCTCTTTCAGCAGCGCTTGGTTCCAGATGAGGGTAGCTGTCAGTCACAGCTGACAGGTCAGAGAAGCTGAGGAGTCCTGCTGTGAGGCTCATGGTCTAATAATACGCATGAATACACTGTTTATAAAAAGCAGATGGATATAGCTGCTCGTCATTAGTGCGGTGAAGTGCTGCAAGTTGATTGGCCCCAGGTGCCACCATCTAGTGCAAGAAGTGCTCCTAATTTTGTCTTTTTTAACTTATTTTTTGTAGCTAAAAAGCTAACCACCATAAATGAAGTTCAACAAAATTATTTAACATCCCACTACATTCAATATCAAGAGATCGACACTTAGGTTTTTCCTGGATCCTTCCATATTACAGGCCCATCTCTGGACTGCTCCCTTGTATTGTTATTTCTACCGGGAATCTCCTGTAAGACGCATATACTTGCCAACACTCCAGTTAATGCAGAAGTAACCCGCTATTTTTTTTTTAATCTATTCTGCCGCTGAACTTTTGATTTGGAATTTCTCCCGGTTTTCTCTCAACTTTTCATGTTGACAATGGGACAAAAACACCACTAATTTTATTAAAAGACTTGCATCTACATACTATCCAAAATCTGAAATGCCTTCACAAGTGACAGATAGAAGATGCGTAAACAGAATACAGGAAAATTTTATGAACATTGTTTAGATTCTTGCGTGCTATTTGAAAATTTGCAGAAAATAAAGTGTTTGCTCTTGATAAAATTCTATAAAAACACAAAAAAATGGATGAGCATACACCCTGTAATCGCACTTGGATTTTTTTTTAGCCTGTCCCTGACATATGTTAAGGGCAAGCATTTGTTTGCACGTTTATGTTTACAAAAAAAGGCACACTGAATAGCTTCTGTACTTGGCTGTCATAAAATTGATATACCATGTGCAATACCCTACTTACACCAATATCAACACTGTCTGTTTTTAAATGGCAGTTTTTCCTACTCTCTGCAAATTAACTTGGTTATTGTTTGAGTTGCTTTGTAGTGAATGCACAATAACAGTGTGCTCTTATACATGCTACTAGGCCAAGTTTAATATAAAACACAGTTATATATATATATATATGGCATATATGTATATTCATAGCAGGTGGTCTTTGGTCTGGAAAATGCTGCGGACCCCTGACAGTAGGCATGATCTCAACACTATGCAATGCTGAAACAGCAAAAGGAAACTGGTTAAACCTCGATTTTTCCATCACCAGGGCATTTCTTCTTCCATGGGAGCCTCTGATATTAAAGTTCCTAAGCTGCTCTAAAACAGAGGAAAGAAATGCAATTAAGCGTCTGTGCATGCTAGTAATAAATATCAAAAATATGCATTGTTTTTAGATGCTCTTAGGAGTGCTTAAGTGCAGACTGGCCTCCTCTCTAAGGAGCTTTTGGGCTTTAAATGCCTGAGTTTTTGCTAAATCAGACCTCTGCTCAGTGTGCTCCCAGACAGTGAGATGAGTCTCAGCAGGCAGAGTTGGTGCTTCTCCTGACATACTGTGATAAGTCACTGGCTGCTCTTTACCAGCTTCTTTCCTTTTGCGTACGATCCTCTTTTCTGCTCCAGGTAGTTCTGACATGGCTCGTACAGGGATTACATTGTACTTCTCTTGCATCAGAATTATTTAGCAGATTTTACTTTTGAGAGAATTGTTTCAGTGCAATCAGTACAGGCTCTTCTTATGAGAGGACGCCTATGAAACTTTAATCCAAGAAGACAAACAGAGCTGTCTTGATTAAAATTAAACTGGAGTGATAGACGAGAGAGCGTTCAAATATCATAAATAATGTGCTTTAACTTATAAACCTCCTCTAAAGCTGTAGCCGTGGGGAAATACAAATATTGACTTTATGTAATTGGTTATGGCTCTTGAAATCAGGCCATTTAACAAGCCCTGAGTAACACTTTAAATATTCACAACTGTTCCAAAAGCACACAAAACCTGGACTAACTCCTGTGGCAGCTTTGTAACGGATACAATCTCCGTAGCAGCACAGTTGTCGAGTTTGACAGCTCAGATGGCAGCTTCAGGATCTAATCTGCTGTTGTATCTCTGGAGTTGTCACACTCGTCTTTCTTCCTCAAAGTCTCCTGATTTTCCTCACAGGAACTCCTCAAAGTGTCTCTGCTGACACTTTTTTTTCAAAGAGGCTGGCATAAAAAAAGAGCCAAAGGTTTGGATGGCATTTAACAACATGCTGCATTTCATAGTGAGGAAGAGCAACATCCGATTTAGTAGAGCACATAAAAAATATGACCCTTAGGATCTGCAGTGTTGGATCAAAGGAGAACTACTGAACCTTCAGGTGCTACAAGCTTCTCTTTACAGACAGTGTGGAGGAGCCAGAGTTGTTTGTTTCCAGAGGAAAAGAAATACAGAAACTGGAATATTTTGTGCTCTGGATGTTTCAGTCATAGTGGAATCTAACTTTGTGGGTTATTTTTTTCACAAAAGGACAAGTTGACTTGACATTGATGACTCTGTTTTTGGGGGATTAATATTCAGGCAGCTGGAACACCTGTGAATAAACAATTCTACACATTCTACACAGTAGAACCACAGCTTTGCGGCAGGAAAAGGAAAGACAAGGAAAGAAATAGTAACAGCATCGGATCAGATTGGTTTCCATTCAACTCACACTGGATCCGTTTCATTGCGGTATGGCTGCGTGCTTGGTCCAGCAGGTTGCGAGTGATACACAGCAATCCTACTTTTGCCGAACGACAGTGATGCATCAATTCAGGAGTTAGGTAGGGAAGATTTAGACAGGAAATACTTCCCCTCTAACTCTCACCAAGAGCCTGTGATTTTCAAAATAAAACTAACTGTGTCAAAATTACTTCATATTTAGCTTGATGAAGATGAAGAAATAAGTGACATAATGAGCAGAGCGAGGCTAGGAGTCAGCATGTTTAACACAACTGCTGGTCTCAACCCCATTGATAAAGCCAGAAATTCCATTAATTCACCCTGATAAGGCACAGCTGTGAAGTGAAAATCATTTCAGGTGACGACCTCTTGAAGAATGCCAAAAGTATAAAAAGCAGTAATCAGAGTAAAGGGTGGCTATTATGAAGAAACGAGGATATAAAACATGTTTTCAGTTATTTCACCTTTTTTTTAAAGTACACATGTGTTCATTCATAGTTTTGATGCCTTCAGTGAGAATCTAAAATGTAAATAGTCATGAAAATAAAGAAAACGCATTGAATGAGAAAGTGTCCAAACTTTTGGCCTGTACTGTATATGCTTAGCTTAGAGGTGGTCTCTTAAACTCAGAGTAATTTTGAGAGACTTTTATTCTGTAAGAGTGAAATGTGTCAAAAGCCCAGAGGTGTTATTTTCCATGACTGCAGCTGGATGCAAAAAGATGCTGCAGCAGTTTGACTATGATGAGCCAATAGGTACAAAGTAGCATGCAGATCACATTACAGTTAAGGATCTTAGTTAACAGTAGAAATGCAGACAAAGGTCAAACCTGTGGGGGAAAAAATGTTTTTGTTATTCTCTGGACAGGAGTGTTGGTGGAAAAAGCTGCACCTTTAAATTCATCAGTGATTTCAATGAGAGTCTCTCCTGAGCTCCCTGCTGAATGTGTCCTTGGTTCTCAGCACGACAGACTCTGACTTTTTCTTTTGAAGTTATTTTTGGGGCTTTGTATGCCTTTAATCAAGGAGAAGTGGACAGTGGATAGAGTGGAAACAGGACTAACCCCATGGGACATGACCGTAACCACTCGGCCATATCTGCACCCCAGACTCTCACTTTTTTAAAGAGTGATGCATGAATAAAGGATTTTCCAGATTTAACAAAACTGAGGTTGAGCTCTCTGATCAGTTAATACCACACAGAAGTTGTGCCCATGTCATCAAAACATTTCCTTTATCCCATAAAAATGAAATTTTTAACACATATATTACCTGTTGGATGATAAATTCTTAACCATCAGCAATACATTATGTAAACAAAGCACAATGCACAGTGCACCTTAGCTTAGACAAACCAAACTACAGCAGAGTTTAAAAAATTTAATTAAGACACATTTCATTCCTACTTTGATTAATTAATCTGTGATTTCTTACTTTTTGAAGCCCAGATATTGTTAATTATTTCCGCTCAGGTTCTAAAACATGAAAATATTGCCATTAAATTGTTTTTTAACTCTGAAAAAGGCTTCAATCAGATTCAAGCTTGAATACGATGGAGTGAGAGGAGCTTTTCCTGGTTTGTGTCAGTTTTAGGCAGAAGCGACAGAGGAAAAAGAATGTGCACCATGTCAGATGTAGACAATCAAATATTTTTAATTTCCAGGACCACAAACTGGTTAACATACAAACTGATTTGTTAATTTTATTTGTGATCATTTTGTAGCCTGGCCAAGAAGTGAGCCCAATTACGATTGAGTTGACCAGAGCATTGTGGTTATTTTTTTATTTTTTTATTGAATAACTTTTTTTTTATTCAATAGTCCACTTTTTCCAGACACAGTTCATGTTTATATGATGATATTGTTTGGAGTGAATCAATAATCTTCTTCTGTGAATTCAATACCCCTCCTCTAAAATAAAAACCTGCTTTAACAGTTTTATCCAGCATCCTCTGAATGCTCTTTATAGACTTTACTGTAGACATGGGAGTGTTTTAATCACTGAAAATAGCCTCTATAATTAATAATCTAATTTTTTACAGAATTTGATAAAAGAAACAGTGCATTTGACATACAACATGAAAGTATTTCACAGTGAGTCACTTAACCCATCAGTCAGCCTCACAGTGTCGCTCAGTGCTTCAGGGGCTCAGTGAGTGGAAAGCCATCTGTCAGTCGTCCCAGTGGGTTCAGCAGCTATCCCACAATCACACTCACTGTACTCAGGCCTGTGGCAGAAAGTCCAGAACAACTGAAACCACACTGAAGATATTTTAGCCTGTAAGAGCTTCAGGTTTTGTCCTGAGCTTCATTCCTCATGTGTGCCCTCTTAAATGACATCAAACTCTGCCTCCTCACCATTCACTGGGAGGGAAACTGATCAGAGATGTAATAACAGCCGCACATTTCAGCCTCTCTCTCTGTAAACCTCAGTCCATTTGTCTCCTCTGGCTGAACATTCAGAGGCTCTCACAGATATAACAGCAGAATAAAAACTCCCCTCTGTCGTCTGTTGAATTCATCTCATTGTTCTGAGTTGATTCACTGCAGCACCTCGCTCCCCGCAGAAAATATCAGTAAGCTAATACTGCCTCACTGATTTTCCCCTGATTTTCCTCTTTCTGAGTTTGTTACCATGAACATGGCTGTGCTTGAGGATTTTTAAGCTCTTGCTCTCAGATACAAAAAGGTTAATGAATTAGTGAGCGAGGGAGACCTTCTGTTGAGTTTGTTTAGTTTCTGCTCCGAACTCCATAACTAAAAATAAACACATGAAGATGGATACCTCTATGGCTGAATACGACATTTAAACTCAGATCAACCTTCATCTTAAATCTTTCAAATATTCAACAGGGCTTAAGAGAAGCTACAGTCTCTCATCTCCAGAGACATTTCTTCTTTTTTACTTCTGAGTCTGTTTATCAGAGATATAAACCAAATAACACTTTTAACTTTGGGCTGTATTTTGATGTTATTTTGCTCCTGTCTGACTCTGCTTAAATCAGTCACAAAGTGGAAAAAGATCAGTCTGTTTTCAAGTCTGACGCCACTGTAATGAAAAAATACCTTTTAACTATGAAGTGTATTTCTGTCTTCACTAATTCAATCGTGAAAGTCAAAAACTTCCAGAACAGCTATATTGTTTGACTTTTAAGATGACATTCAAAGATGTTTTGCGTTTTAGCCAACCTGAAACTCTTGAAAACAGCCTCCAGAGTTTTTTTTTTTTTCCAGAAACACCAGCCACTGTTGCTGTGTAAACAGCGGGCTTGAGTTTTCAGTGGAGACGCTAACGTCACACTCTGCTTTGCACCTGCACATTAGACTTTTATGGTTTCATCTTAAACAGGTATTTGCAGACTGTATTGTTGTCATTTAGCTGTTTCAAGCACTTGTCGCCAAAATACCAAGTCTTGATCTTGAATTTCGTTACAGAATGAACCAGTGTCGCTCACCTGTTTGACCAGCAATCACTTGCTTGTTAAAGTGAGCTTCATTAAACACACACACACACACACACACACACACACACACACACACACACACACACACACATATCTCTTATCTCTGCCTCTGGCCGCATGATGATTTGTTACTTAAGATGCATCAAGCTCCAATTAACACATTTCGTGGCATCCACAACTTCTTCACACTCTCAGAATTTTCCCAGCATCAATCTGAGCTCCAGAAGATGCGCACAGGCCCCGAGGAAAATCCCCTGTGAGCCAGCTTTCCAGTCCAGTCCTGGTTTAGGCTTTCTCTTTTTTAAACACTTAATCCAAGTTGAAGTGAGAGCTGCTTGGGAAGGGGCAGAGCTTTCACCCCTCTATGAAAGAAGAGGTGGTATGCCACACATGACCAAACATGCAGCGTTGTTGTTGTGTATGTCTATACTCTTAGCCCCTGGTATTACCATACAAAAAATAAATATATATACATTAAGTAAGACTGTTACATAAAAGAAGACAAAGTTTAACAATCTTGTAGCATCTTGCACACCCTGGTTTTCATACTTTCTCAGAGTTCACTGACTTTTTTTTTTTCAAATAATATGAGTCGTGTTCAGCCATAACCCATTCAGAAAGCAGCGGAGTGATTCAGCATCACCCTGGTGTCCTTTTGCCTTTTCTGGAGACATTTTGTTTTAACGTTGCCCTTAGGATTCATAGACATGTTGTGAGGTCAAACACTGCCTCTACACGCAGCCTCTTTTACCCATTTCCTCCACCCCTGCCTTCCAGTGCATGTCTCCAGCCTCTGGCGGCCTATTTCTCGAAGCAATTCATCAAAAGCTCCCGCCTGCTTCCCTTTCAGTTAGCCCTCCAGCTGTATCCACCCTGCCCCTCACCCACCAATTTATTTGTTTCCCTGTTGTTAAGCTCGCTGCCTGTGCGAGTAATTCACTCATTCAAGGTTAAGTCTGAACTCGGAGAAGGACGAAACACCAAGAGGCGGGTTGGAGGTCGATTGTGGATTGGGGATAGGCTGCTCACACTGCAGAAAGTGTGAGGGAGCTAGAAAACAGCAAAGAGAAGTCTGTCTCTTATTTTTCTATGGAACATTATCTCTATTTCTAATGTTCAGGGGTGTTGAAAGACTACATAAAATAGGGTAACCTCACGAAAAATAAAAAAAAGGAAAGAAAAGAAAAAACACCCCTGCTGGCCTCACGGAGATCCCTCAAAAATATCCCAAGATAATCAAGTATGACAAAGCAGCGTCAAAATCCATACATTCATTTAAAACACCTTTACTGTTTGAACTGAAAAAGTTCTATAAAATAAATACAAATGACGTATTGAAGCCCACTTTTGCCAGTTAAAGAGAAAGTGGAAAAATTTGGGTTTGTCTAGATGGTTTTTTTGGGCCCAAAATAAGTGGAAATTCTAAAACAAAAGTCAAATAAATAGGTAAAGTCAAAATTTCAGCCTTATATCTCAATTTTTTTCTCTTGTTTCATTATGGTTTAACTTTTTGGTCCAAAAACACAACTTTTTTCTTAATATTTTGACTTTTTCCTAAGAATTTTGACATTTTTGTCATAATTTTGACTTTTAGTCTCAATTTTTTGACTTTTTTCCTTACAATTTTGATATTATATCTCAGAATTTTAAGATTTATATCACAATTTGGATTTTTTTACCCCATATTTTTCTGTTTATTTCAGAATTTTGGCTTTTCATCTCAAAATTTTGACTTAATATGGGCCAAAAAAACCATCCCAATAAAGCCAAGTTATCTTTTTTTTTTTTTAAACTGGTGGAAACAGGCCTTCCTGATAATGTCTCACCATATGCTCAAATAAATACATAAATACATGTGTGTGTAAAAATATAAATTTTGCCTAAAAATTTGGTTGTAAGTTGAATTTAGATTTTGAGTTGTATACATTTTCATCTGACACAAGGGTGCCAGCTTTGTAGACAGTACACGGTAACTCCACGACGAAAAGAGAGATACTTCTCTATATCTGCAGTTTGCCTGTAAAAGTGCATTTCCTCTTCAGTATTTTATGTCTGAGAGCGAGCTGAGGCAGTCAGGGGATGTTTTCCTTCGTGTTCCACATCTTGACAGATTGGATTATTATGCCAGTAGCTCAGAGCAGTGCTTTATTATTAATATCAATGGTCTGTAGAACAAGCTGAGAAAACCAGGAAATTTGGGGGAATTTTATAAAATACCCCCAGACGAAAGGAAACCTTTCACCTTAACATAGAATCATAGAATAGCATAACATAGAATTGCCCTATAGGACATCAAAACTCCAGAGTTGCATAAAGATCCTCCCTGACGATCAGCAGATTTCACTTCTAGGTTTCAGGATCTTGATCAGAGTGAGTTCAGATCCATTTAAAGTCCTGGATCTGAGGATGCTGCTGTTTTTTTTTTTTCCTGGCGTCCTAAACAGTCGTATTCCAGCTCCTGCTGCCGGCGGCCCCTGCAGTCATCCAGCTGCTCTGACAAAGCTCGTTTGTCACCCTGTGTCCTCATTATCCAGCTGCTCTGCTCCCTCCGCAATTTTTTCTGCTTATATCAGGCATTGAACAAAGAATAGTTGGGGTCACAAGGAAGATTCTGGCAACCATTAAAACAAAAACCTCTAAGATGAAGCTAATCATGCACCCAAAAAAACCTGTCTGAGTAAATCTGGATTAAGATGTCAGCTTTTCTTATTTGTGGCACTATTTGATGGATTTCTTTGCCTGGAATGAGGGGATGATTGGGGCTCGGACAAAATGTTGTCTAAAAAACACTTCTAATGAGGACAGTAGATTGAAACGCTGTTTTAAAGTTTCATGGAACGCCCTTTTCTTTTTCCTTCTAATGAGGCCATTAATGCACCAAAATGGTAGAGTTCTGGTAAAATCCATTTAGCCTCCAGTTATCTACAAAGTTCTGAAAGATCAAAATATAATCTGATAGCCCTTAAAAAACAGTAAAACTTTTGGATATTCATAACTAAATTATACAAACGTCAATGAATAAGTGTCTTTATTAATGTTTTTAAAAAGTGTTGCTGAGAATTCATGGGGTCTATCGGTATTATTCATGCGGACTTATTAACACCAAGCACAATCTTTTTGCTGCAGAGTAATGACCTCCTTACTCTCAACATTTAAGATCAATCTTAACAGAGGAAAAATTCAAAATGCCATTTCATCTTTGAGACTTAATTTCCTTTGCAGAAATGCTTGACTAAATGTCATTGATTTTTTTATTGGGTGGATTTAAAGAGCAGATTTACTGTGTGTTTCTGTGTAATCCAGCAGTAAGTGTATTCATTCTTGGCAGTGTTGAGCTGCAGTAAACCAACAACTCATGGGTGTGAAGCTTCCAGGAGGCAGCTGCCAGTCTGATCTGCTTTGTTCTGAAACAACAAAAACCTGAGTTCCCCTGCAGGAGAGACCAACAGGATTAGTGAAGCTGCTGTCTGTAGCTGTCTAACATCCGTGGTTCAAGGATAAAACAGAGGAAAAGTTAGACACAGCTAACTTTTAATACCATTTGGATCTCCTTTGTTTCGGACCCACCTTCATAAATCCTGGATTATAAAACACCTTGAGGCTGTTTTTAACAGTAAAGGTGGTAAAACATTTGTATTTATGGCAGCATGAGGTGAAGACAGGACATATATGATCTGCTCAGGTTCACCTCTAACAAGCAATGTGATCCTGTGCTCAAACACTGGATGGAGAAAAGAGGGTGATTTAAATTTACCACCAAAAGTAGGATTTTATCTCTGTTTTTTTAATGATTATTGGCAATAAATCTTATACGGTAGGAAAGGAAGCTGAATTTGTGGGATGTGATGAAATCTTCTCTGCCAATGCCAAACAGCTTAATCTGCCATGGACTCTTGTTTGGTGTTGTTGAATTGCCCATTTATCTTGTTTCTTCAGACTTCAATCATACAATCCACCAAAAAAAGAGTCATTTTTTATTTTACAATCATAGTTATTGTTAGTCAAACTTTAGGAAGCTGACTCTTACGGCATGATCAACTTAAGGTTTGCACAAACTTGATAATGTGTGCAAAGCTGATGTACTAACCTGGTGCACTTAGGATTGCAATTGTCAAATGAGCAAAAGAGCTCACCTAATCCATTTAGCATGTCTGTCATCATGGATATTCTGAAAATACTGGGATGAGGTGATGCAAATGTAATCATTTAGTACCCACAATGTGATTTATCAAAACTGAAAGTGATTGCTGTTGGTGTTTTTGCGTCTTTATTTAACACGTTTGACAGGCAAGTGCAAACTGGAACAGTCATTGTGTACAGAAGTAGGCATAGGTGCCATGACATATGAGGCAGAGAGAGGATCATTTGTGTGCATGTCAACATATTTTAACGGTCAGAAATAAAATGTAGTAGAGACATATCGTCTATCCAGCAATGTCATTTTCGAACTGCTGCGGTTGATTTGGAGCTGATCACAAGAAGGAGCCATGCCATATGTCTGATGGAAAACACTCCTTGCAACACTGCGTTTTCTTTTCTCTGGATCATTCCAGCACATCAGCACAGTTAGTGCTGCCATCTGTGCTATCCCAAGTGTAAAATTCTATGTATGCAAATATATCCACTTGATAATTTATTTATAGCTGCTCTGCTTTCCCAAACTCTCCATGGTCGCAGCTGGTAGCGCATGAAAATCCTCATTTTAATAGGGTGGTCGGTCCACATCACTTCTATACCTGTTATCAGCCGGACACATAATCATGGTATAACACCACTAAAGCATGTGCAATTTTTTAGTTTGCACACACAATTAAGTGTTCGCTCTTTGGGATCAGGCCCTTAAAGTACAAATAAAAATTACCATATATCTGAACTGTCCTGTACTTCTAAAGAAGCAGTTTAGCATGTGCTTTTTATAGATATTCTTGGTTCTTGGTTATTTTTAACTACTGTCTCACACTTTTTCTGCCAGCTCCCATGCAGAGTTTAGTTTTGGCTTAGTTTTTGCGGTTCAGTGTCTCGCCTTCAGGACACTTAAACGTGGGATCAGAAATAGCATGGCATCGTGATCTGTGGATGAGCAGCTCGATCTTCTGAGACATTCGCCCATTAGAAACAAGAGAAATGTGAACTGTGGTTACAGATACAAGTTATTCTGACCTCCAAATGTAGTTCTTCTGCTTCCAGGAAACTTCAGTGATAAAGACATGTAGCTGCAAACTGACAAGACGCTGTCAGCTTAACAAACCTCACGTCTGCCTCTCTATAAGATGAGATGAAGAGCAGCTCACCTGTAGCTTGGCCAGCAGGGACAGGAAGTGGCTCTCTCTGTGGAAACCCGCTGCTGTCTAATCATCTGACTGGCAGGCTGCAGGCGTTTTCACACCATCTGTCTGGTACGGATTAAACAGAGCAGGAATACCAGTACCTGAGGCTCTCTGACCCGACTCACAATCTACATTTTTACACATTAAAAAACAGAACTCTGAGTGGAGCTAACAAGGTTCTCCTTCTGCATTTGTCAGAGATTTTTGTTCCGTCATGAATTATTTGTTGAGTTCATTAAAAGCAGACAGCAGAGGTAATTATATGAGTTGTTGGAGTGCATGCCTGGTAGGCGTTTATGTCAAAGCCAGACGGATATTACACGTTCTTCGATTTTAATCAGGAGAGATGAGTTAATAAATTAAACTTATTTTTATTTTATAGAGATGCTGTGATATTGAATTAATGTCAGAGTCTCTTTGGAGCCCAGGCTCTACAGTGAGAGTGTTTTAGCCCTGAGGCAGGTTCTGTCTCCCTGTGGGGTCCAGACACGTGGTGGAGGTGTTAAGTCATCTGAGGTCGATGGGACGATGACGCTGAGCGGATTTACAGTCACCATATGTTTGCTTTAATCCCATAAAAAAATGATCACATCTCTGGATGAGTTCTGAGTTTTTTTTTCCCTAAATCTAAATATAACTTACTGTGAGTTTAGATTACATATGATATGATTACGTAAACTTTGACACAAAATTATCGTCTATTGAATGCTCAGGCTCCAATCACATGGAGAAAGTAGACAGGCTGACTATGAGATCAAAGTTGAAATTAAATATATTACTACGAGATTAAAGTCCACATTAATTATTTCACTTCGATATTCAAGTCGAAGTAAAGTTGTATCGGAAGTCGGTAAGGAAATATGATAATCTGATGCTGTTGTGCTAAAAGTTGAAGTATCTCCTTGTTTGTAAAACCAAAGTTTAAGTATAATTTGACGAAATGCTCCATGGTCCTCATTTCCTCCTCCTCGTAGACTTTCCTCGATTATATTTTGACTTCATTCTCATAGAAAAATAATTAATTTTAACTTTAAACTCGCAGTAAAAATAGTTAACTTTGACTTTATTCTTGTAGTAAAATAATTAATTTTGACTTTAATCTCGTAGTAAAATAATTAATTTTGACTTTAATCTCGCAGTAAAATATGAAGTAAAGCCCCAAAAAATTCTTAATGTGGCCCTAATACTCTGTCGTAATTGAGGCACTTCAGTTCTTCTGCATTTCAATATGCAGGGATTAGGTTCCTTCATCTCTTTCCTAATTCCTCTCTATCTGATAAAACCGCAAACATCTGCAGAGAGTGAAGAAGACTGCAGAGCATCTCCCACCGCAGAGTCCACAAGAGAGCTGCCTCCATCCTCAAAGACCCCACCCAAACTCAACACAGACTCTTCATATTCCTACCCTCAGGCGGCAGGTACAGGAGTGTGAAATGCAGAACTTCCAGACTGAAAATCTCTTTCCATCCAGCTCCTAAATATCTGACAGGAGTAAAAGATCAGAGACTACCTCTTTGGCACGTTTGCATTTGTTTAGTAATTCTATTTGCACTTTCCACTGCCTTCAGTTGTCTTTTTCTGGAGTTATATTTGTATAATTATTAATTTTATTTTCATTTTTCCTTTGGCTACTTTTAATGTTTTATTGTTGGCATTCATTGTGGACAGCAAAGAAAGAATTTCATTGAATTGGGAAACAAGTTCTTTCGCTGTACACATGAAAACACTTTGAAACCTGAATCTATTGGGAAAAAGAGTGGTACATATTTAAATATTTGGGTCAGGACATCTTGCTGCATTACTGAACAGCTGTAAGGAGCTTTCACTGGATTAAACTGTTAAGAGGTGAAGAGTAAGTGGATGTTTTCAATGACCAATTTTTGCTTCGAGGCATAAAAACTGCACCTCCCCTCAGAAGTATACCTCATTTTCTTCAGTTTTTGACCAAAAGGTTTACTTCTGTCACGTATAGCCTCAAGAGAAAAGCTGGATCATGGAATAACATGAGTTAAAGCACCCTCTTTGGGTCAAAGTGTGCCCCAATGAGAGCCTAATCACGCTAATCTGTCCCATTGGTCTGTTGATAGATAATAAATTGAACAAAAGTGCCCTCTTTCAGAAGCCAGCACATGCTTAAGTGCGTTCTTTGGATCTGAAACATGTTAAAGGGCAAAGCACACTAATATAGCTGGTTAATACATGATAAACCACTCTCCTTGGAGCCAAAACACATGCTTAAGTGCAACCTTGGGCGCCAAAAATGCGACAGACAGAGATAAGGGTTTCAGGGCAGAGATTTATTACCCAGAAGTCTTTTAGGGTCAGTTTGTCCAAATACAGCCAAAAAAGGCAGCCAACTACACTTGGTTTCTCTGGCAGTTCTCCATGACACACCGTTCCACTTTTAGAGATGATTATGTAAACAAAACCTGTTTCTGTCGTTTGTGCCAGTTCCTGCCCCAAGAGTTTAGCTCAGAAACAAAAATCCACCAGGTAGGTGTAGGGATTCAGATGTTAAAGAGGTGCCAATTCACTTCCAGGCAAAACAGAGAACAACTACAGAGTTACGTTTGTTTGTGTGGATGATTGTGTTAATTTAGAGGCTGTGTGGGTGAAATGCTGGTTCAGACAAACATGACACATAGAGTAAGAAATGTCTTGGTCTCCTGTGACTTCTGTCTTTAAAATATTCTGCAAAAAGAAAAATACAAGAATAAAAAACTTAGTCAAACTTTAGTTGAGTCATGAGTAATTTTCTACAGTTACATTTCTACACTTATGCATTTATTCATTAATTTCCTCTAAATTCATCACCACTTCTCTTTTTCTCAGAGAGAGCAGTAACAGTGCAGCAGCGCCCAAATGAAAAGAGACATCAAACTGTAAACTGACAGAGTGTGATGGTGTTTATCGTGGTGCGTTCGCTGCCTGCAGCGTGACTCTGGGACGCTGAAGCCCGGAGGGAAACTTTCTGTGTTTCTCTGCCAAATAAAATGTGATTCTGGAATAAATTAATGAAATCTGAACTCAACAGCGGGAAGAGAGTTCATGCATACACAGAGAGATTGATAGAAATGTGATGAATTTTAAGAGAATTATTTATGAAGTGTTTTTTAATAGACTCCAAATATGATTGTGTGATATAGATAAAGAGTATTAGTGGAGTGTTAGACGCAAAACCTGTCAAGTAAGGGTGGCTGAAATTGTTTTACAAACCTTGTTTAATATTTAAGGACAGTTGAGCATTTTATTTCTCTGGACTGACCTAGTGAACTTTACCACACAAACGCTTATATGTTATTAATTAGTCTTCAGGGCAGATATTGTCGAACATACTATGCACAATCAGGCTGATCCACTTATGTTAAAAGTTTTCCTCAGGTGTGATCCAAGCATAAAGTGAAGCTCATTTCATGCTTAAGGGAAAAAAAATCTAGTATAAGATGTTCTCGGAAAAATAAATGCTTTATGAGCTTTTTGTACTAAGAACTGCAAACAGTGTTGGGCTGAAGCTAGGAGGGCAGCCTCCTCTTCTCAGTCTCTTCTCTCCTTCAGTGTATCCGTGTACACTACACAAAAGAGTCGACTACTCTCTGAATTTCATTGATTTCTCCCTCTCTTTTCTGGCTCCCAGCAGCTTGATCTCTGCTCTCAAAGAAACTCTGAGTGTCTTTTCTGTTTCAGCCAACTGGCCGGCCGGTCGGTCGGTCGGGCAGCAGGCCTCCAGCAGCCTGCAGCTGCTGCTGTGAATATAAAGCAGAGTCAGAGAGCAGCCATCACCAGCTCTCTCCATCTGCTATTTTACATAAATGCAAGTGTGAACAAAAAGAATCAAAGAGGGATCAGCCAATATCTTTCAGCTACATCCTCACACGGATTGAAGACTGAGCTTTGAATGCCTCAGTTCACTTCATTTTAAAAATCACTCCACTAGACGTCTGTGGCTTTGAACTCTGAAAGTAAATCTCTCTATGCCATGTTACCACTTATTTTATTTTGTACAGTGCTGTTTAGTCATCTTCTGTTCTTTGCCTGATGTTAAACAGCAAAGTTTCAGGAGCAGATCTATTCTGCACTTTTTCCTGAAACAATAACTGTCTACAGACACTTTTCTTTGTGGGATATTTAGTCTCTGGCAGAGGTGATAGAAGCAGCAGGTGCATCTCAGCTAAAAAGTGAGTAAGTGGGCTCTATTTGGATGAGAGTTTCCCTGGATTACAGCCTGTCCCCAGTAAACTGGATCCCCCTGTAATCATTTTTGATTTCTAAGCGAGGCTACAACCAGTCAGAGAAGTATGTAGCGAGGAGGAGCTGAAATATAAAAAATTAAGCAGCTTTCTTCTTCTTCAAAAAAGCTGTATAAATAAAATGTATTATACTATTTTACTGTAAATTTCAATACATTTTCCTAGATATACTCATTTATCTCCATCCAGCAATAACTAACACCTCTCTTCAGTGTAAATTTACATTTTCTTTTGGAACAGTGTCTCTGCCTTCTGTAATTCAGATGTTGAACCCTGTGTTGCTATATATGTTCTCTCATACAACTTTTCAGATATTTCAGAGGGTGCAATTCCCCAGGAGGCATTGTCAGGTCAGTTAGATTATTGTACAAACCCTTGTTGCTCCCAGCTGCCACACCAAGATGCCTCAGTGACACTTTTAACCGGCCCAAAATCTGATGAAAGGATGTGATGAGGCAGATAACCATCTGGCCTGATACAGATTTGGGAAAAACAAGAGCGGAAACAGATGCATCTTCCAGGGAACATAAACTGATCCAAAATGATTGGCTTGATTTAGGTGCACGCTGCAAGATGACGAGCCTGAACCCCTCTTCTGATAAAAATCAGAAATGATTCTCATTCCTGACTTGCAGTATTTGACTAACGCCCTGATTTGAAATGGTAAATTTTGAACACGTTCGGTGGCTATTTACATTCAGATCTGGGGAGTCCAGAGCACAGCTGTGCTCAGATTTCTGTTTTATTGCTAACATTTGAAATTATCAATGAGTATTTTTTTTATCAGTCTGTATCGTTAATAGTCCACATATGGTGTTTTATTTTCAAAAAAACATTCTTAGTTGACAACAAATATGATTAATTACATACAGATGGTCAGCACGCTGACGTGGTACTGGCTCAAATAAAGTTCTCCATTTTCTTGTCAATATTTATGCTGAATATCTCAGTCCTGAGTCAATGTTTTCCCAGAGATTCACTCTTTGTAGATGCATATTCAGCTCTCTAATTATGTTTCAGCAAATGTTCCCAAATATGCTGTTTAAGACTGTATCAAGCATACCAAATTAGACTGAGCGGTACATGGACTGTGACAGAGGATTAAAGATGCAACCAAAATGAAGTAATTAAATAACTGTCACACATCACCCACACATGATGTAACTCACTTTTACTCAGCCAGCCTCTCGGCTCATTCTCATGCTGCTCTGTGTTCCTTCCTTCAGAAGTCTGTTCAGCTGTCATGAAAGTTTTAGCAGCGAAGGAAATAAAAAACAGTCCATCAATGATGATGTGGAGCAGAAATAATGTGTTGCCTCTCCTCAGGGATCACTGCTTGAAAAAATATAATATCAACAGCTTTGACGGACTAACATGGCCGGGCAGGAATCCCCCAGTGAACCGGTTTTGACAGAGGAGGAGAGATGGCTACAAGTGATGGACCCTTTGAGAGTCAGCGGCTGACTGAGTGCTTAATCAAATAAAAGCAAGTGTCTGTGGAAGAGCGCTGACAACAAAACTTCTTAAGAAATCCAAACAAATGTGAGAGTCGTTCAGTCTGCAGGTGGACCATTGAGAGAGCACAGGAAATGTCAGAATGGAGTGATGAGCACATGAGAGAGGACGACTCTTAGCCCAACACAGTTTCAGTTTAAGAGAGAAGATTCAAAATGTGATTGAAAAACCCTGCTCCTCAGTTGGTCAAAGTGTATTATTTAGGTCAATGGAGCCATCCATCCATCCATCCATCCATCCATCCATCCATCCATCCTTCTGTCCAATCATCCACCCATCTTTTCATCCCCTCATCCCTCCATCTATCAATTTGTCTGTCCATCCACCAACCTATCAAACCAATATCTGTCCATCTGTTTGTTCATCCACCAATCTTTCTGCCCATTCATTTGCCCATCCACGAAACAATCCATCCATCCATAATTTTGTCTGTCCATTCATTCATTCATTTGCCCATCAATGAATCCATCCATCCATAATTCTGTCTGTCCATTCATTCATTCATTTGCCCATCTGTTCAACCATCTTTTCATCCATCGTTCTGTCAATTTATCCATCTAATATCTATCTATCCATCGAGTGATGTGTCTATCCATCCATCAATCAATCTATCTATCCATCCATCCATCCAAATCATCTGTCCCTCTGTTCATTCATCTGTTCATCCATCCATCTCAATCATTCAATGTCTATCCATCCATTCATCCATCCATCCATCCATGTATGCATTAATGCATCAATCTATCAATCAACCAACCATCTCTTGATACATCCGCCCATCCATCTATCCTTCCATTCATTCATTCATTCATTCATCCATCCATCCATTCATTGATCTGTCCATCCATACATACATACATACTCCTATTCATCTGCACACTCATCCATCCATCCATCCATCCATACCTGCTTGACGTATCTTTCCCTTAACTTCCTTCTCCTAAGAAATGCTTCCAGCTCCTCCTTGGAGACTCTGAGGTGTTTCTATATCCCCCTAGTCTACTCTTAAGGTCTCCTTCTGTTGGACATGCCTGAAAAACCTCCAATGGGGGTCACCCTGCAGGAGGCACAATTTTCAGATGTCTAAGCCACTTTAAATGTCTTTTTAGGATGTAAAAGGACAGCGACTCAGCTCCAAGCTCCCTACAGATGTCTGAGGTCTTGACCTGTTTCCTAAAGCTGAGCCCAGATTCCCCAATCTCATTCTGTCTGTCACTACCAACAATTCATGACCATAGGTGAGGGTTGGGACATAGATGGACAGGTAATATAAAAGTTTTGTCTTCAGGCTCAGCACCTTCTACCCCTCCTCTGTATCTTTTCACTGTTAAAACAAAGCCAGACTAATTTCTTGGGGAAAAAAATGACTTCTCATCTTACTTTTTGTCCACAGGGGGTGCCAAAGCCTTCACAGACTGAGGGTTCCTCTGAGAAGCTCCGATTGTCGGGTTATTTCACTGAGCAAGCTGCTGATGTGTCTTTATGGAGCAGATTCTGACAATCCACAGTTCCTCATGTGTGGAAATGTCAGAATGACAAAAATTAAATGATCCTGACTGCCACTTCACTCGCAAATATTTCCTTCGTTGCTGTCAATAGTTGAAGTGGGAGATGACAGCACGGATGAATCCAACCTGTCAGAAGATTTCTGGTTCACTTTTCTTTTGTGTACCAGAGTCTCCAAACTGACAAAATATGATGCCCTCTTTTCAAGAAATGAGTTGACTGATGTTAAGGAAGGAACGTTCTACCAACAATAGCCAGTTGTATGTTTGGAGGCTGAATGTTGTTAGAGACTGTGAGTAACATCAAAATTCAAGCATTCATTGAAGAGTATGCTTTACAGACTTTGGTTTCAACAAATGGAATATAAATCAGCTCACATTTGACCTCTTTTCTGAATTGTAAGAGGTAACATACATTTTTTTTCTTTTAATAAGTATTTGTTGTAATGTTAGGCCTCACATTTTCAGCTCAAGCTAAGATCTTAAAATCTTTCAGTGTGCACCAAGCTTCTTCTGAACCAGCCCTTTGCATCTCTTATCTTTTCTCTAACAGCTGAATTTGTCACTTACCGAGAATATTCAGCGTGGAAAATGCGAAAAAGGCTGTTTTGGCAGTGCGCTGTTAATCACTTTGTCTGACTCTTACCCTGAAGCAGCAATTTCAAGCTTGAAAATTAACAATATAGAAATAGTCCGTCCATGGCTGGTGGCCTTGTTCGCTTTTGTGAGTCTTTAAGAGGGATGTGTATTAATGTCAGTCTTACAAACGGAGCGAACATCTCCTCACAGGAGCTTTTTAATTACAAATGTATCACATTTATAGTGCTTTGTTCTCTTTTTACTAGTGAACCTAATTTCTCCCATTGATGCAAATAAAACATGCTATGTTTAAATCAGCAGGTGAACAGGTAAACCATCAGTCACTCTTCCTCTTTTGGATTCGGATCTTTCATGTGTCGTCTCCTCTTATCCTCTCACCATGTGTGTTGCTGCTTGTGTTTAGCTCTCAGGGTGTATTTTTAAATCTTTGTAGCATTCAGAGACCTGCTGTTCCCACTCGCTGTGATTTCATGTATCCCATGTTCATATTAAAATGTGTCACTTGTCTGATTTGAACATTAAACAGCCAGCTGGTTTCTCGGTGTGAAGTGTGTCCAGTGCCACAGGGGTGAGTGTCGCTCATGTTGAGTGTGTGTGTTGCTGCTCGGTGTGGTCCCTTGTTTCACACAGATGCTGGGATCAGTGTTATCTGATTCCCCTGCTGTGTTTGCTCTCAACAGGTTTTTTATCTTCTGATTCCCCTGCTGTCTCTGTTCTCCCTGGGTTTTCATTATTAGACTCCCCCGTTGTCTTCCTCTGCATGTCCTCTTCTCCCCTCTGTTTTTTTGGGGCTTTTTTTGGGGGGTGCCTGAGTGAATCTCAAAGCCTCCCCCTTAGAAACACATTCAGTTAATATTTAATGCTGTTCTGTAGAATGTGGTACCATAACCTAGTCCCCCTGGTGGTTCTGTTACACAAATTGGTCTTAATCTCCTGCAGTGTACTGATTTCATGTTGCAGAGCCCCAACTGTTGTCAAAGAAAGAAAGAAAATCTGGGACAGGAGCCATATAATCTTTGCAAATGAACAGAGTGAAACAATATGACCTTTTTTAATGAATATGGTTCCGATTATTGTTCCTTGAAGATTGAAAGGTAATTTTTTCATCCTCTCTGTGTGAAAATGGCTTTTCTGTATCAACTTTGCAGTTGTTCTACTGACATTGTCTGAGTTGTGATTTGCTTAATTGTTTTTTTGCTGTTGGCTATGCTGCTCAACACTGCCCCCCAGATTTTTGTTGGTACTGCAATATTTGGTTTTCATTTCATTCGACTTGGCGGTTCGATGTGGCTCATATCAAGAATACTAAGACATTTTTTACTAGAAATAATACAAAATGACTTGCTGAGATTTCAGTTTTTGCAGTGCAGTAACAGTCAAAATGTCTTCTTGCATAGTCTAACCTTTCTCCTCCTACTGGTAAAACTACAAAAGAAGTTAATATAATGCACTAACCTTCAACACAACAAACAAAAACAATAGAAGTGTCTTGTAGCCTCTGTTTACTCACTTAACAAAGCATACTTCCTTGTGTGTCAATACAAGACTGGAAATCAGCAGCTCCAAACAGGGCTGTCGTTTAACCAACTATAAAACGCAGTTGTGTTATGATGCAATTTGTGTGCACGGATGAAAATAAGGCCGAGTATGAGGGTTGATTATGTTTTACAATCAAAGGAAAGCGACTGTTCAGTAATCTTTGTGAACGCAGCAAACTAATTACTGTTATCTGTAAACTGGTGGATACACTGAAACAGTTTCTTTTCATTGGTACCACAATCAAAAACTGCAGCATATCTATTTTTCTAAATAACTTTTCCTTCTATTTGTAGAATAATAACTTCCTGAAGGTACTGGTTTTAAAATTTCCCCGAACGACATTCTCAGTTTGATGAAGCTTGCTGGATGTGGAATTCAACACATATTGTCTTCAACATGGGTGCCCGGGGGTAACTTGATAGGACTGAATTTGTAATGTGCTTCACTTCATTAATCACTTTAATTGAAGGGTAATCAGTAATTCACACTGTTTTAATTGCTGATAGCTAAAAATAGATCATGTCAGAGGTGCAGCTGAGCTAACCAGTATACAGGAATGCACTAAGTTACAAAGGCTACTTTGTTGCTGGTGAACTACAAGAATGTAAAGAAACAGGTCTGTAGTTTAGGGGTTAGATGGTTTTGACCAATCAGAATCAAGTATATAACACAGTGATGAAGTTTAAAAAGGTTGTCATGCGTGATTTATTTCAACCACACAAAAAAGTAAATCTGTCTTTCAAGAATGATGTATTTTAAGGTATGATTTCCATCATGTCTTCATTTCCACTTTCTTGGCCTTGGCTCCATCTTGCAGTATCTGGTGTTTCTCACTTTATCTGGGTGAGCCACAGAGAATGATACCATTAAGTATCAGCAAAATGTAACAAATTTTTTTTTAAATGTGACTATTGTCTACTTACGCTGTGGGGTGCGTTCAGCTTCCTCCATCATATTGCGTAGCTCGATTTCTTTCAGCTTGATGCAGAGCTCAAACATTTCTTCCACCTCGCTCACTGCAGCTCTATTAGGATCCTCTGCCTCCCCACTGAAGGCATCCAGAGGTTGGTAATCAGGCATCTTCAGACAGGACAGTTTCTTTGAGAGAACCAACTCTTTGTCTTGCAGGAATGTAGAGTCATTTTGAACAGCATTTTCTTTGCCTTTCTTAGTTAAGTTCCCAGTGGAACTGCTAGTTGAAGACCTAAGTTGGCTTAGTTTTGGGTAAAAATGGTCTCTTGTGTTCATGTTTCTTACCGTATGGTCACAAATAGAGAGGAACTAATTGGCTGCTGCCTCTTTATCAGAATGTGCATCATGTGTTTGGATTCAAATAGTATGGACCAGTGTTGCTGGATTGGGCTGATTTCTACCCAACTAGGCTTCTTTTGAACATGTTGGGCTGGAAATTGTAGCATTGGGCTGGTTGAGAAAATTTGGGCTGCTTTTATGAACTTTTAAAAAAATATTCTTGAGGAAATATTAACAAAATAGTTGCCCTGATGTGGCATAAATGAGAACGTTCACATTTCAATAGACAGTTGTGTACTTGCGCTCACATTAGTGCATTTATTTTGAAATGGAGAGAATCTGTGCAACTTAACATCATCAATCAGTGATCGTCATTGGTCAGTGAAGTGTTACCGATAGTGGTAATTTGTAGGCACAGAGTCACTGACTTACTTGTTCATGTTCAGTATTCCCAAGTTCAAGTGAAGGCAATTGATTTGTTTCTTATAGGTGAGATCGTTGTATTGTTCAACTGTGTGTGACTGCCTTTGTAATTGCCATGGATTCATTCTCAGATGATCAGGGAGCCCGTTTGTTACCCGTTGTCTTTGTTTATTTTGTTCAATTGTGTGCATATGACGGTTTCTTAACTATCCATGTATCAGGTTTACAGTTTCAACATGAGTTTCCTGAGAGGTTGATATTTGAGCTGGTTCTTATCAAGTTGGGTGGGTTTCACGTTGTATTTGGGCTGGAAACTATCAGATCTGGCAACCTTAGCGTAGACATCTCTGTAACTGTGGAATCACAATCAATCATCTTCAGTACTGGCCCTTTAAACTTAAAACTTTATGTCACGGAAAGCATAAAATGTGTATTCTCATATTTCACACCAAAAATGCTAAAATACAAGTTTCATTAGAATTACTTTTCTTTTTTTTTTTTTAACCTTCAAACTCTAGTTCTTGCTAGTTAACCTAACCTTGATGAAGTCGTATCCTAGCAACTGAGCGACATTGTAACTGTAGCATTAGCTTGAAACATGCTAGCTTAAACCTATTATACATCCGCAGCTGTTATTATGTTTTTGCAACAAAGTTCATTCGTAATAGTGAATTCACTCAGAAACAAGATTTTCTAACGTTTCGTTTTAAGTTGGCCCGGTGGCTATTTTAAGCTAAAACTTGTTGCAACCTTTTCCTATGCCACAAAATGTCATTGAAACACAAAGTGTGTATTCTCTTATTGAATATTTCTGACTCTAAAAAATACATTAAAAAATTTTTAAATCAAGGAATTATCTGTAAATTCAGACTTTTGTTAGTTGAGCTGACCCAGTCGTTGGTGAAGTTGTTCCCTAGCAACCGAACGACATCGTAGCTGTAACGTTAGCTTGAAACGTGCGAGCTTAAACTAATCACTATTTGTTTTTCTGATTTTACGACTAACTTCAGTCCATTAAAGACAGTTTACTCTGAAATAATGTCAGCGTTAAATTATTACTCGGCTCTTAAACGCTTACGTGACGTTTGCAGCCGTAATGTTTCTACTACAGGCGCATGTTAATGACTAAACTTGAAAGCTGTGACCAGCAGCCTGTCCTTTCAGGATTTACTGCCCTAATTGTCTCGGTAAATGTGGTCAATAGGCCTTGAACTGTTGGCAGCACATGCAGAGGAAGACGGGGGAAACTGGAGGACCCAGTTCTGGCTTTGTAGAAGGTCTTGGAAAGCGTTTTGTTTACTAATGAAAAGGGGCTTTCGGACGAGGAGAGGAGAGGGCGCAGTGAAGTTTGAGCTGTGAGCGCATAGTAAGACCACCCTCTCTCTCTCTCTCTCTCTCTCTCTCTCTCTCTCTCTCTCTCTCAGTCCTTGTGTGTGAGGGGATCTCTCGTCTCTTGGAGCTGGAGAGGAGAGGTTGGCCGTCTCTCTCCTCTACCAGCCGCTGGGCTTCTCCGCAGCCTCTCACCGCTTCATCATGGATCTGTGGACTAAAAGAGTCGCTTGGATTATGGCTCATGTCGCCTTCCTCCTCTGCAATTCGTGTGGGACAAATGGAGAAGGTGAGCAGATTGCGCTTTTTGTTTTTTGACTTTCTCATCTCCGGACTCGCTCGGTCTCCTCCGGGGTTCCAGAGAGGGGGCTCCACCGTTTTATTATGCCACAGGGGGGACAAAGGGACAAATAGGGGCTTCATTCTTTGAAGATGTGCATGCGTAGTTTGTATTTACATTCACTCTTTTCAATCGATCAGGGATAGTGGAGGGTTTGTGGATTTGGTACGTTGCGCGCATCGGTTGCGCATCAGTGGTACCAAAGAAAACGGAGTTGGAGTGACAGCCAAATGATTTAGTTTTTTTTAGGATTGAAAAAAGAGATTCAGTTTTATCATAAATGCAATCATTCTAAGGCTTTTAGTGCGTTTTGAACAACGTCTCCTGCGCATTAGACAACTTTTGCGCATCATTCTGTAATTTCCTCAGGATTGTGTCGTACTTTATTCATGTTTTCAATCATTCTTTCCTGGGAAAGGTTTATAAATTCTCACATCAGAGCTGATATCAGTCGTGTTTTTCACTCTAGAGGCTACAGGACGCGTTCATCCACTATTTGCGCATACATCAAGGTTATTCATTTTCGTTTCTGGTTGATGTGGTGCTGAGAGCAGCATGGTCAGCATCCCAGGACTGAGTCGCGTTTGTGTGCTCAGCAGCTTGTGCAGGAATGAAAGAGGGTGAAAGCTGCTCCACAGAGAAGGTGATGGTGGCACTGAGAGGTTGGTGTTGAAAAAGCCTGACATTCTCCCATGAAGTGCTATTTGGGCATCATCACGGAGCAGTTGTCAGCGCTGGAGTGTTTGAACACGAAGTGGGGCGTTGCTCTTATCCTTCACAGCTTCACAGAGAGAGAAAGAGAGAGAGAAAGAGGAGGGGAGAGAGGAAAGGGAGGGAAATCCAAGAGAGAAACGGGTCGAGTGGAGGAGAGAGAGGGCAGTGATGTATGCCTCTGAGTAATCGAAACAGATGGTGCAAAAGGTCTCCCATCCCACTACAGTTTTACTCTCCTCTTCCATGAGGCATCGATCTTTTGTCCTTTTGTTCTGTGTCCTCATTTTCTGCACGATTTTTACCCTTCCTTGCAATTTTTATAGCTTTCTCAGCATTAAGATAATGTTACAAGTGTGCAGGAAAAATTATTGCTCCCCTCCTCTCGCCTCCCTATTAGTGTCTTATCTTCAGATTGTATCATTTCAGTCCTCATTTTCTCCAGCTTCCTTACGCCCACACACATTGTCTCTCAAAGAGTTGCTCCAAACTCATGTGGAGAGAACAAACTTTGCTCTTTTAAATGCAACAAGCAGGGAAAAAAAGTTCATGTTGATTACAATATTTGCAATAGTAATATGAAGGACAGTGTAAAAAGTGTAAATGATGGAGTAAGAGTTGGTATTTCAAGGGCAGTGTGATGTTTCAGTGACAACAATAAGAGATTTCACTTTAACAAGAGAAAGAGGTGCAATCGAAGGAGAGATGACATAAGAGGACAACTCACTCCAAAATATCTTTCTTTATTTCCCACTCCTCTCTTTTTTTTCTGTCAGCTCCTCTCTTCATCTTTGTCCTCGCAACACATTCGTTCCTATTTCTTTTTTTACCCACTGTCTCCCTCTCTCTTCTTCTTCTTCTGCTTCTTCTTCTCCACCTGGATCTCAGCCTCCTGCTGTATCTGAAACCCGGAGCTGCTTGTGTGTCACTGTTTCTTCCCAGTTCTTGCTGATTTTTTTTTCTGCTTGCCTCCTCACTTCTCTCTAGTTTCTCTGCCTGAGTTTTGTTCTGTTACACTCCTCTTCATTTTTACCTTTCCTGCATGTATTCTCTCTCTCTCCTGCAGCTTTCTACTTTCTTGCACTGTAGCTTCACACTTTTCATCTGAAGTGGTTATATTTGGGAACAGCTGATCTGTTTATTTATAGCCTCCATTATTTAACGACCTTGACACATCAGTGTTTGTTTATCAAACAGAAACCTTTGCCTGGAACACAAACATGTCTTTAATTGGAACATCACTGTCAAATATACGTCTCTTTGTGACTCTGTTACAGCTTATTTGCTCTGGTAGATTTGCCTGGCATCTTTCCTGAGGTGTGAAGTCATAGTACCACCTTCAGGGCACTGACATATTGCGCTGCAGGTGCTGAATGCATCCTCTCTGCTCACCAAAGCGATCTTTTCCATTACAGATAAAAGTCAAAGATCCCTTTCATCAGCACAGTCCACAGCAGGTTTTAGTCAGATACTCGTGATTATGTAAAGTTCAGTGACGTGTGTTCCTCATTTTCTTTCTCCTCTTTTGGCCAGCTAATCCTTTTATCATTAGAGCTGTCAGCTTTCTAACATATGACACATCTAAACTTAACTTCTAAGTAAATTTAAAGAATTGGATATAAATTGACACTATTAACACTTCAATTTATGAGAAGAACAATGTTTGAAGCAATTTCTAGAGAAATGAAGTACCGTGACCCAAAATGTTTTTTGAACCAGGCTGTAACTATGCCCCATTTCTGCCAGTAAAAAAAAAATCAAAATCAAAAACAAGTTTTGTTGAGTTTTTTTTCCACATAAAGAATAATTGTGAGAGAAAAAGTCAAAATTCTGAGATGATAAAATTTAAATTTTGAGATGATAAAAAGTCAAATTTACGACATTAGTCAAAATTTTGTTACAGTTGAATAGAAAGTTGAATACAAAGCAGTAGCTTTACTTTGGAGTGAGCTCTTGCTGCCTCTATTACAACCATTCATTTTTAATTAATATTAGTCTAGCTTCACAGGTTCTGAACACTTGTGTTGAGCCCAGATAGAAAGCTGTCTTTTCTTTCCAGACTGTCCTCAAGTAGGATTCCTTTTCTCTTAGGTCTTTTCTTGAGAAACTACAGTATTATTTTTTTGGCTTCATATTTCAGAATAAGACGACACTGTTTCTTCTGCTCCCCTGTGAGTGTCTGACACCAAGGATTACCCATAACACCCTGTTTTTAGCTGTACTGAGATATGTGTTGCTAGAACCTACAAATAGATCAGGCTGATGCAGCTTTGCATCACACAGCTTCAATCTGTGTTTTCTGCTGCTCATCTTCCTCAAGAATTTAGTTATGGTCTGTCTTTCCTCACCTTCCGTCTGCCTCTCTGTATGTATTTGTCTGTCTCTCGGTTTATCTGGCCTAATCTGCCCCAGCAGCGCACTCATCTTGCACAGACCATAAACCACAGCAGCATAATAAGTTTAGACTGCAGAGATGGAGTGATGCCAGCTGCAGGTTTCACTCCGTGCATCACATCTCCTTCCATCCCTACAGGCAGTTCACTGTTCATTACGGGGGTGGTGCTAAATGACAACAAAGTGCAAATACATATTTCAACAGCCACAGGTGGTGCCCCGATGACTTGTTAGCTGTAGCGGGAATCAGCGTGTCACAAATGGTGAGATTCAAGGATGTCGGTGCATGAAACAGCTGCCCTGCAGGGCTGTAAAGTCACTGTGCGTTTAATCGCCTTCCAACATTACACGAGGAGACAGTCACTGTGTATTTAGCACCTCAGAGACTGGCAGCCAAATGACGCATATGTATGAAAAGGGTTCCTCCAAGCTGCCTGAAATCATTTCCCTCTTAAGTCATTCAAACTGCAGGTTACTTTGCGAAAAGGAGAAGCAAAAAAGATACCTTTACATTTCTTTTCTTCCTTAAATTCAAAGAATGACTCTGGTTTTTAGGGAACCTATTAGCTGTGTGTCCTCAAGTCATTGATGTTCAGTTCTGTAGCTTCTTTTTCCCTGATTCTGCAGATACCTTATTGTAAGTGACTGAACATGAGAGGTCTAATATTTTGAAAAATTGGTTGGATATCTATGGGGAAAGCCATTAATGATATTGTGGGTGGTTTGATCTCCAACTCCTGCAAATGTACGCTGATGTGTCATTGAGGGAGACCAAACTAATGCATGTTCCTTTTGATAAATCCTGATTAAAAAAGAAAAAAAACAACCTACAGACTTTTTTTGAAGTTGGTTCATATATGTGGCATTGTCTCCAGTAAAAGTTGTCTTGAACAAAGAAAAGCAGTGTTAAGAAGAAGCTCTCATTTAAAAACAAAAACAAAACATACATCTTGGCTCATCATGACAGTGGGGAAAGGGCTTATGGGAAGCAGAGACTTTACCACTTGGGTCAATGCAAGCTTTTCTAGAAAGTGCTAAAAGTTCCTTTAATAAAGGTTAGCTCTATGTTTTCATGATGAAAGAAACTGCTAATTACTCAACAAACAAGTTTTTTGTGATGCTGGACGGAAAGGAAAGGAAATACAAACGAAAAACAAACTGATGAAGCATCTTTTTTTTAATCGAAATATGTCATAAGTACTTCAAAACTTAAAATAGAACTTGAAATAAAGTTTTAAGTGCTTACAGTCCTTTATTGCTCTTTATCGTAAATTTAAAATAAGATAAGATATTGTCCCTGGAGGGAAATAAGTCATGGATAAAAGTGCATCACCATTCATCATGGTTATATCACAATAAAATGAATGCTGTCAAAATGAAATAAAAACTGTTTCACTGTGATCTTTATGATCTGACACAGGCACCATGACTAGTGTGTGAACTCTACCATTATAAACTTCATGTTTCTTTTCAGAGCTAAAAAAGCCTTGCGTATCTACATCTGCTGGCTAATATGTTATATTTGTGCGAGGAAGTGAAGACGCCTGACTTGTTTACCAACTGCATGGTTATAAAACAAGCTTCTTGCCTCTGAATGTTTGCAGCTGATTATGTTCCATGAAAGTGTGGTATTGGATCAAATCTACTGTGAAAACGTGTTAAACAAACCTTCCAGGAACAACAATGCTTCTCCTGCTGAAGGTTTCTTTCATCACTCTTCACACACAGCAGAAAAAAAAGAAAAAACTGATAGAAAGTGATGACTTTCTTCTGTCCCCACTGTTTTTTTGGTTTGCTGCTGTGCCTCTAATTTTACCCTCAAAGCTTTTTTTTCCCCATGACTTGTTTTGTTCAGATTGATTGTTCAGTTCCTCTGAGCTCTGCAGTGCTTTCTGTGCACACTCTGTCCCTATTAATTACCAGCTTTTATTAGCCTTGTTGTGTTGTTAGCTAGTGGTTTTCCCATGTTGCTTTTAGAAATCTTCCAGCTTCTTTTATGAGTTACTTCTTTTTGACTCCAAGGCTCCAGTGAGGAGTTTTTTTATTTCTAATAAAACAGACAGAAATTAATACTGAGGCCTCTAAATACCAATAAAAGTGAACAAGGCCATCAATGCAAAAATTGATTTGTTCTGTACTGAATCTCTTTTTCCTGAAGCTGAATAAGTTAAGGGTAGGTTTTAGACTGCCAGCTGCAGAAACTTTGATATATTTTCTCATGTTTGATGGTGAAAAGAAAGCAATCTGAAGTTTTTGTTAAAACACTTCACATTGAGTTTGTACCAAAGTTCCACTCAGCTTTCCTTACAGTCTTACTGACTCAAAATTTGTACAAAAGCAACAACCAGTTTTCTCAGTAATCATCCCGTTTTACTCTTAAGGTCAGGAAGAATCTTCAGTACAAGAGAGACAATTTCAAAACCAGTTAAAAACTCCTCACAAAGTCCTCACAAGAAGAGAAGAAACAATTAAATCTGTTACATCAAATCCACCATTACACACAAGTAGTACAAGAGTTGAGTTCAAAACCATTGACTTTGTTTCCCAGAATGCCTCTTCAAATCGTATCTGCTGCTTGTTCTCTGGTGTGCAGTGCATGTGTAGGAGGATGGATTGACTGATAAAGTAATGAACCTCCAGTGGAGACAAAGTAAGATTATGGAGAGAGAGAGAACATTGTCACAGCAGGCTGTCGAAGCCGTTCAAAGTAAAACAAGGCTGCAGAAGGCAAGAAATTGGTCTCCCACGTCTTTTGTAATGAATTTCTTTGTGCATGATTGCTGAATGTTGGCGCAAAGTAGCAACTCATATATGAAGCAAATTTTAATAAGTTTAATTAACTTAATCTGATTTAAGAAAGTAATATTTAGAAAATGAAAATGAATCTAAATCAGGGGAATTAAGTTGTCTCTAAGGGCCAATGTGTGCAAATATTGAAAAAGGAGAATGTATTACTCCAAAAAACGAAACAAGACCCCATTGGCAGATATTTGTGATCCAGCTGTGTGCACTCGTAGGTCACGTGATGTGCTCCTGTACTCGTACTGCTTTGTCTCAGCGAATTGATCGCCCCCGTATGCCTGCTCTGCTCAGGTTTTGGGACTATTATGGTGTGTAATTATGGTCCCACTCTCCCACTTTCACAGCATGTAGTTGCGTGAGTGGAGTCACGCTTTGTTTCTGACCAGCAGCTCGAGGAGGAGAGGACTGCAATTTATGTTTGTTTCAGTAAAGAGAAACCATCCGTTTCATTTGTTTATCCATTGATTTCTATAAGCTGCAACCATAGTATGCTCACTGTGTAGGTGTACTTTTCTGCCTCCAGTGTTTCCCAGGGTTTGTTGAAGGATGTCAATCATCCCTCTGGAGGTTTAAATGCAGTTATTTGTCTTGCTTTTCATTGTTTTTCTGATCTAACACTGAAGCCTTCACCCCTGCCTCCACTCACTCACTCAAAACACGCAGAGATGGGGCTGACATCGACAGACAGGCATCTTTCTCAAGCTCAGTTTTGATTTGAAGCAGAGTGAAGTGCTTCAAGTAGAAGATGACAGCTTGTTATTGAAAACACTGTTGGTTATTTCTTATTGATCCTCAGATCCCACTGGGTCTGAACTATGCAAGGTGGTACTGATGAAACACAGAACAACTGTGGTCAACTGCACATTTAAATTCATTTTTCCAGGGTCTCTTCTGCCTCCTTAAGGAAATATCTAGAGCTTATACCCTCTGTTCCACCTTATTTACAGGCTGTTTTCTCACAGTGTTCATGAATCATGGTACCAATGCAATTTTATTGCCTACTGCCTAAAAGGAAAATTAGAGGCGCTGTCAAGACCATCCTTAGGCGTAGATTGCAGTGACCCTTTTGGGCCAGAATCTAGTGTTTCAGCTGGAATTGCGAGACTGAAAAGTTCTTTTGTTTTCCACTAAATTGTTAAGTCTTTCTTCATTCATTTCAGGCTGTAAAACCTCAAATCACTGACTCCTGGTCTGGCTTTGCTCAAAATGTTGGTTTGTTGTAATAGTTAAGCTAAGTACAATCTCATCTTGACTTGATTTGCCTAACTTTGAAAGTCTTACACTGTTTTTGGTAGTTTTTGGGCACTATTTCCTGTCCCGTTCAATCCTCCCTATGTTGAACTGATGCGTCACAGCTCTAGCATCCGACAAAAACAGGATTGCAGCATGTCACTTGTGACCTGCTGGAGCGAAAACCAGAAGAGATCCTGTTTCCTTTAACACATTGGCAGGTGCAGCCGGTGTATTTCAGCCATCACTGGGTCAACTCTTTCCTCACCCCTAAACTTTTCTGGCCACCATAGTGTCATTAATGGGACTTTTAATCCATGTGCAAGAAATGGGTTTGTGTTCTCAAGGGTCAGTTCAACCCAATTATTGATATCAAGAAAAAACATGTAGAAGTTATCCGTTTTGGTGTGGGTAATCACAGTTTAAAATGTGGATTATGGGTGGGCAAATACATAAAATTGAGACTAATGCAAGATAATTCATTCAGTGTCTTCAAAATATCCATCCATCCATTGTCTGATCCTGCTATTCAGGGTTGCGGGTGGCTGGAGCCTATTCCAGCTGTCATTGGGCGAGAGGTGGGGTACACCCTGGATTGGCCGCCAGTCAATCGCAGGCCTGACATATAGACTAACGACCATTCACGCACACACTCACACCTACGGGCAATTTAAAATAATTAATTAACCTAACATGGGCATGTTTTTGGACTGTGGGAGGAAGCTGGAGTACCCGGAGGGAGCCCACGCATGCACGGGGAGAACATGCAAACTCCACACAGGAAGACCCACCTTGCCCAAACGGGGAATTGAACCGGCGACCTTCGTACTGTGAGGCTGAAGCGCTACCTGCTGCGTCACTGTGCAGCCTCTTCAACATATAATTTATCTTATTTTTTAAATTTTGCTTCAATGCCAAGTTTGCAGAGGCTTTTTCTTGTCTTTTACCAGAGGGGTTTACACCAAAAGAGTTACTAAGTTGTATAAACAACAAAGTTTGGGTGGAAAAAAGTGAACCAAAACTGAACAGAAGTGTGTACTCAAACCAAAACAAGTTAAGAGGCCATGAATGACCATCATGCAAACTTCAAACATGACATTATTTTGAGAATGTCACCGTTGCCAGTATATTTTTCCAATAACACAGTATTTGACATAGTGGTTGCACTGGTGTTGGATTAGCTTAAAGCCTTCTTCTTCTTCATCTTCAGCCCTGCATGGTGTGCACTAATCTGATCTCAGATAGAAGAGAAAAGAAACACTTCAGGAAATAATGAATTCACCTCATTGATCTTCACCGTGACTCCACATTTTTCAACAGAGATTATTTTGTGGTATGAAATTAAATTTGAGACTTCAATACTGAGGTCAGATTTACTCATGTAGGCTTTGTTAGCATCCTAAGGGAAGTGTAATTAAAGGGACGTACATAGAAACTGCAGTTTTATTGACTGGAAAGGGTTTCAGGAGCGATCGATGGAGAGAAGACTAGTGTGCTCCCTGAGAGAAAGAAACAGAGACTGAAATGAGAGAAAATGAAACTTTAATGGGGGAAATGGGTCACTGCAGCTGGGAAAGGAAAACAAATAAACTGAGAGATAGAAACAAATGGATAGAAATTTAACAAGTCCAAAACACACTCCACACTAATCCCTCTCTCTTCTATTGGTTGTGTAGTGAGAGGAAGGACTGTGAATCAGACTATTTACCTGATATTAATACCATGAAACTCCAATCTATTTTTCTCTCCCTTGATATTAGTGATCTTTACAGTTTCTTGGGAATAGTGAAACTCTACATGTGTGTACCATGAGGGATGTAAAAGCAGGTGGCTGGGATGAATGGTGGTCTTTAAAAAGTGCAGGATTGTCACACCAGTCTACTCCCACAAAACAGGCTAATGTTGGTAGTCACAGGGAATTTATGTTGAGCTTTGAGAACAAAAATTAAGTGTCCCAAGCCCCAAAAACTGTAAAAAGGCTTTGCTACTGTTCCCCCTGCCTCGGCTTTCCATCTAGGAACATAGAAGGGCAAGAAGCTTCCAGAACGGAGTCATATGTCCAAATATAATGGTTTAAATTCACCCAATGCATCTAAAGTCCAGCTCTGCTATTTCACGGCACCAGATTAGATAGGTTTCCACTCAAGTCAATGTGTCAATTCACACTGGATCTGTTCCTATAAAGTCCTTTTTCACCAACCCCTGGCACTGCAGGTGCTGCAATCACCTCCCGCTCCACCAATTTATCAATAACTAAGGCTCTAAGCTCTTTTTTTTCAAACAGCCAGCCTGGGATGAGCATTTTGAAAGTTGTTAGCAATTTGGATGAGGAAATCGTTCCTACATTTTTTGATCTATGGAAGTGAATGTTCAGCCATAAATCTGTCAATGCTAAGGCTCCATTCTCCACACAGCAACAATACACACCAACCACAAAACAAATCCTGCTAAACAATCTAAACACCTTTCTGGGATCGTGTACAGATCCCTGACGAGCCCCCAAATATGTTACATCCAATAGCTTTTAAAGAGGATAAAAAGCAGTAACGTAAACCAGATTGAAAGGTATAACAGAGGTGTTTGATGAAAATTATAGGTGTTGTCACTAAAGTATTTTCTCAAAAATAACTAAACAGAGGTTTTTTCAAAAGACAAAGGCAAACTAATCACCACAAACCCCAAACCTAGAAGTTAAGGGCTCTCTTTAACAGAATTACCTACCAGAACTAGCAGATATTCTTGCAACAACAAGAGGTAACTTTGAAAATAAAGTCATAAAGGGTGCAATATATACACACGTGTGTATGTGTGTATATATTGCACCCTTACAAAAACTAAATTGATGCATGTGTTTGTAGGTGTGTGTATGTATACATATGTATGTATATATGTATATGTGTAAATGTATATATACCTGTATTTTAGGCATATTTGTATGTATTGCACACTATATGGTCACACCTATACATAGTTATTTACACATACCAGAACCTCTGTATATAAAGACCTATATTTATTTTTATATAAATAAATATATATTTTTTAATGACTCTTGTCTACTTTTAATGGTGTAAGATCTCTTAACAGTACATTATAATCATAACAATTGGCCTTAACACAACTGCGCATGGCACATTTCTTTTTATCTCACGCAAGCTTACCTGTCCTTGTCTAAATTGTTGTTGCACTTGAAGGGAAGCTTTAAAATTTCGTTGTACAATTGTATAATGACAATAAAGACTATCTATCTATCTATCTATCTATCTATCTATCTATCTATCTATCTATCTATCTATCTATCTATAAGACAGGGGTTTGAAATGACGAATGCAGTCAATGCAGCGGAGCCAGACCACAGATTCTGGTGCATTTCAGCCGTAACATATTGGATTCCAATAATTAAATTTTTTGATGTGTGTAGTCTTGACTTGAGTATAGAACAAAATAGTTTAAACTGAAAGAAAAAAATGAAGCTATATTAAAGGTGTGGTCACCAGAAGCTGCCAAGTTGCTAATTCAAATTTTGATATAAAAGTCTTCAGACTGGTGGGAGTATCAACCATTTAAAGGCAACATCCAAAACACACACAGACAAACAAAACAAAAACCCTAAGCCAATAAGCTGTCCTTCAGCCTATTATTCCCTGAAGAGCTCACCAATAGTACATCATTCTGTTTATAATCATCCACGCAGACTTTTCTCTCCACATTTCATTTGCTTCAGTTCTCAGCCGCTGCCACAGGCGAGGTCTGGCTAAAGCTGTTTATCAGAGTGAATTAAAGGAGCTCAAATACGTCCCGAGAGGTTTGATATTTGTGTTTCTTCGCTCACAGTTATTCAGCGTCTGAGCAGTGGGACTTAACGGCCTCTCTGAAGCTGTTTTTCAGGCCTGTGAAATGAAAACAGTCAATTCATGTGCTGCTGAAGTCCTCGCATCAGGTTTTTGTCATTTTTTAGAAGCGACAAACCAAAACTGAATATTGATATATTCATTTTCTCCATAACCAATGGACTCTGTTATTGAAGCATGGTTGCTGCACAAATTGGCCAGCACATATTTATTTATTTCCTGGCCTTTTCTGGCATTTTCTGCCTTTGTTAAATAATGACAGTTAAGAGGATGGAGGGATATGGCATAGCAAAGCTTGCCTGCTGGAATCGAACCAGTGATATATGCGACCATGTGGACTGTGTTATAACAATTAGGCTGAGCGATAAAATGAGCGATAGTCTATTACAGTCGGCGTTCTGTCTAACTGGTTGGCTTCAGAGAAACAGCAGATATATGTCACAGATTTGTCTTTATTTCTCTATGGCATCTGTCGGCATTTCTTCTTTTATTTTGGCAAATTATTTGAATTAAAGGCACAATATGGATTAAAGGCTTTTGGGGATTTTTACTCTAAGATAAGGAAAGATGCTCAGTTTCCAAGCTCCTGTTCTGATATTAGGGTGTTGTTTTTGATTAGTGTGGCATCATTAGGCTCTTTTCACATATGGCTGAAATCACAGAAGAGGCCCGGGAGCCCATTCAACCAGTTTAACAGGCAGAAAAACAAAACATCATGGGGGGGTACAAGCAAGATAATTGTGCTGATATTAAGCCTCAGTTCCCCTTTCCAATAATAATTCTGCTAGATCCTTTTTTTATATATATATGACACTTCCAAAGATTTTTTTTGCCAGGTTTTCCTCATTCTCTTGGAGGGACAATTACAAATTGCAAATACTAACCACTATATTACAGTCACAATTTAATATTTTGTGGTTGAAATGGTAATGAAAACACCAAAACCTCTCAACTTTGGATAATGAGGTGGGATTTTTCAGAAGTTTCAATATTGAAGTTTACTTGGAAAGTGCAATAGAAATACCTTTTTTACAAAAACTTGTCACCAGACGTGGCCGCTGCTACACATACAGAGTCTGGCGTTTATATTGAAACGCCTTCTGCCTTCTTCTTTTTACGGTATCCATGGTTTACTGCAGGTTGCAGTCCTCCTTCTTTCATCGTATTCCTCAAATTGCATCTTGTGGAAGAGGAATTACTTAAGTTGTGTGCAGTTCTGGAATAACACAAACACCTGTGAGGCTCAGTTGTACTTTATTGAAACTTCAGAAGTATTGCTTTTGTTTAGCGAAAAAATTTGACCAATACTGCAGCCAGTCACCAGAGGGAGCAGTTTTTGTGGAGACCTGAGTTAGAGCCGACTGTCATCGTGTCCATAATTTCTTGCCTATGATCTTGACCTTTCATATACTGTCATGTCTTGTTAAGCATATCACAATGTATCTATGCAACAATTAATGTGCAATCTTTGACTTAAAAAATATTATGACATAAAAATGATGAATCTTGAAGAATCGTTATGCTCGAGAAATCACATGTAAATGGGAGAAATGAATGGATGAATTAAAAGGACGGAAGTAGGACTCCAACAATGAAAGATCTTCTCCATTAATCGTGCTGTCGTGTAGATTGGTTTGTGAGTCTTTCATACAAGAATTAAGTCAATTAAAAATCACAATTAGATATTTTCCTCCTCAGATTTAATTTTCCCATCGGCATCTTCATGTATAACTGTCCTCTCTGTCTGCTCTTTCTTTCTGTTCTTGTCTTCCTCGAGGATTTTATCTCCCCTTGGCACTGATTTAGAACCACTGGAGTGTGTGCTATAATCATAGCCTAATGATAGATAATCCCAAGAACACTAAATGACTTTAATCCTGGCTTAATGACAGATAATGCCACACCAGTCCTGCTGTGTGTTTAAACGCTGATTTGCATTTTTTCTCTCTGGTCTCTGGGTATGTAATCGAGGTTGACTGAGTGGTTTTCTCAAAGTCTCTCTATCCCAGGGAGACCTTAAGTTTTAAACTTCCAACTAATAAAGTTTGAACTTTAGAGTCCGTTAATTTCTGCCTGGAGAGAGAAATTAAGTCCTGCCTGGGAGCCATATTTCAAAAATCATTTTTTTTCTTCTGCATAGCTGGGGACAGAGACTGTTAAAAAAGGGGAAGTGATGTCTTTAACTCTTCAGGCAGCTCGTTCCTTATTATTATGAGAAAACCTGACATGAACTTATAATCCTATTTACATTACCCTGACCTTGACCACCAGTGTCTGAGCTAATCAGTCTATACGATCTACACGGTGCTCTCATTCAAATGCTCAGTTCTGAAGGAACGTTGTGATTATTCAGCAGCTGCAGGCTGTGATGGGTTTTAATATGAGTTACAGTAAATTATTGAGATGCTGGAGGCTGGACGGCACATTTAGAGGTATTATTACTCACCCAATGAAGGCTATTGGGCGCCTGGAGAAAGAGTTGGTTATTTAAGCTGTGGAAGCTTCAGGGGATATTAGAGGTGTTTGATTAAATCTTCGAGTATCTTTCATGTGCTTCAAGGATTAATCTGGTGAAGGAATTGCTGAGGAGAGAGCGTGAAAACCAAATTTCTTCTTTCCCTCTATTTTCTACATTTGGGAAAGCTGTGCCTTGAAAAAATATCCCTTTTTACCAAACTTACTAAACACAAAAAAAATTCAATGGGACTTAAATGTGTTGTGAATGTAAAAAAAATCACATCAAACTAATATTAGGTGAAGAGAATGGATAAGATAGGATCGATAGTTTTGCTTTTATCAATTTTTCTAATTGAGGTACAATTTTAGTAGGTGGAACTTTTTAATTCATTTAAATTAAATGTCTGTTGGGACATATTTGGACTCTCATTTTTATTTCACAAAAAAGTGAAGTTCATCTCCAGATATTTTATTGAACTCCCCAATCAGATTTAGCAATGTCCACAAGGATATGTCTAGACTTTTGAAGAGACAAAATTATGTCTGCAAAAATTCTTATACATGCTACCCATTTAGTCCCTTGTAGCTGTCTGTCAGCTCTAATTGCTAAAATGAAAAGGACCACCTCTTTTTATTGCTAAAATAAAATTTCCTTTTTCTGTTTTTCAATCTATTTCTTTCTAATTTCCTTGGAAACCCTGAACACAAGAGATTGATCTTGAGCCTCCTCACTAACAGCTAAAGGATGTGACACATATTTCTTGTATCCTGAAGAGTTTCTGAGTTTAAATTGCCTTCATATGTCTTCTGTGGTGTCACGAGTGGAAACATGTGAAGGAATGAATCAGAACATGTGAATTGATGTTGCCTTGCAAGTGTGGAGTTACCAATCATGAATGTAGCCGTTTGTCAAATCTGGATCAGGATAATTACTGAGGCTATAATTCCCCCTCTGCTTCTTTATATCAGGACCTGTTGGACCGCTGTGTTTCTTTAGAGCCGACCCAAAACTCCTGACTCCTGAAAAATGAAGCCATTTATCAGCTGGAGCTGTCTTCATTGAAGATGACTTGCTGTCGCTTCGGATATCAGTTTTCATCTGCTGAGATTATGATCCTCGTTCGGTGTGACTCAGCAGACTCTGGCAATAAATGGATTTTACGCTTACAACTCTATTTGCAGCAGCAGACACATTAGTTATGACCCTCGTAATTGGACGTTTTACTGGGGGCATTAAACTTACCAAGTGTAACTGCATTAGTTACCAAGGTCACCATGCTCCTTCAGTCTCTGTTAGAGCAGCTTCTGACTGCAGACACGGGGAGAAACGTGTGCTTTGCAGTCTGTGAAAATATAATAAATTCTGAACAATAACACCTTGATGAAATGATCAAAACTTCAAATATTGGTAAATAGAAAGCAGGCATAGTCATCTTACTGTTTCATTAAAGGGAAAAGGGACTCTGTCTATTAACATGAGAATAATGTGCTCATCTTAATTATGAGTTGAGAACCATTTAAAAGTTGGTTAAATCACATACCAAACTTTGTTGGTTCTGTCAATTGCATAATAATTCATCCTTGGATAATAAATATCAGCACCAGGTTGCACCAAATGGAACCAAACTCTAAGTTCAATATCATGCTGTATGGTTGGATTGGAGCCCCAGCTACAGATTGTCCCAAAGATCATTGCTCATCACCATCTGGTGTTGTTAAATATCGTCAGAAAGTTTAATCTCAACTAAAGTTAAGAATCAAGTTGTACCACCAGGGCAATCTGTTTCTGGTTGGGACTCTCGGTGAGACAAAGATTCCCACTTTACCTCCATGGGAAGACTTCCACTGCAATCAGCAATGCTCAGTTTCTGTGCAGATGTGTAGCTCTTTTAGGTACCATCTGATATAAGATAAGTCTTTATTCCTCCCACAATGGGGAAATTCACGGTTACAGCAGCTGTACAAAAAGTGTGCTGTTCAAAAATTCCAAGAGTAATTGGAGAAAGATCTGACATTTCTGTAACCATGGATGTAAAGACACATCAGTGTTGTTTCTTCTCAGCTCCCACAGCAGCAGCACGTCGTCCTCGCCTCGTTCTCCTCAGCTGGTGGGGAACGTTGAGCTGAGCACCAGTTAGCATTGACATGCTACAGGTTGAAAACAGCTGATCTCGCGTGTAAACCATGTGTCCATGGTTACATGGGAACAAAAATAGTCAAAACACAGCTACAGACGAAACCAGTTTGGTGTCCGTGACCTGAATATAGTCACAGGGACTAAATAAGAAGACAACTAAAACGAGAAGAAGAAAAGAGTGATGCAGAGCGAGTTCCTGCAACAACTCAGACGCTTGGTACTTCCTTACTTACTTGCCGGTTACAAATACCGTGGTTGAGCACATAACCTATAGCCAGTTTAAGGAGATTTGTGCCTCACCCTTTTTGTCTTAAATTGATGAGTCTCTGATTGAAAGTATAAAAAGTTCAAAAGTCCCATTAAAATAAAAACAAAGATAAAGTATCATGTGTTATGACACTTTTTTAAGGTACAATATGATACAAAAGTCCTATAAGATATGAAAAGCTAGACTATACCATGCTTAACACATTTTTTAGACTACTACCCAGTGAAAGGCGTTGAATGCCCTGAATTGACAGTATATAGTCAACTGCGGGCTGCACGGTGGCGCAGCAGGTAGCGCTCCAGCCTCACAGCAAGAAGGTCGCCGGTTTGATTCCCCGTTCGGGCCTTCGTCGTTGGCCTTTCTGTGTGGAGTTTGCATGTTCTCCCCGTGCATGCGTGGGTTCTGTCTGGGTACTCCGGCTTCCTCTCACAGTCCAAAAACATGCCCACGTTAGGTTAATTGATTATTCTTAATTGCCTGTAGGTGTGAGTGTGTGCGTGAATGGTTGTTTGTCTATTTGTCAGGCCTGCGATTGACTGGCGACCAATCCAGGGTGTACCCCGCCTCTCGCCCAATGACCGCTGGGATAGGCTCCAGCCACCCGCGACCCTGAATAGCAGGATAGATGGTATAGAAAATGAATGGACGGATTATTCTCATTATTATGACAAGTGTTCTAATAAACTTCTTAAACACTGTATGTTGGGACAAAGCTCAAATTGGACTGGAAATCTGTTAAGCTCAGCGTATTATTATGATATTTTTATACTGTCCAAATTTAATGCTGTATTGATATTTTGTCCCTTCCCCCTTTATTTTGTTTGACATTTTTCTGATGGTCTATTCTGTGAGATATTGTAATTTCTGCACTTTGTAGATAAGTGACAGTTTGTGCCAAGAATAAGAAATGAGGTTTTATTTATTTATCAGCCACAAAAGCCTGACGTGGATGTAAAATCCACATGGTCAGCTGGAGTAGCTGCTAGTTTTTGTCTTGGCTCCAAGGTTTTCTCTTCCACACTAAGATACAGTGGATGTACCACAGTCTGATGTTTTCTCTTTTATGTATTTTTATGAACCCGGTGACCACCGCTCTGCTATGACTGCTGATTAGAGGAAGCAAGCGGGTCAACTTGTATCACAGAGGAGCACAGAGCTGAGTCACGAGAATCCCAACAAAACAGAGTTTAATCAGAGCTATTGTAAGAACAGAGGAGGAGGAAAAGGGTGAACAGAAGGAAAGAGCTGCGAAGAAAGCAGAAGAAATGAAAAGTCAGAGGATAAAGTTCAGGGCTCAGTGTCTGCGTGCCGACTGCTTGTTGTATTCCCTACGTGTTCCTCACAACTGCAGTGACATTTTTTGCTGCTTTTTCCCATTTCATCCCTCAACGACTCTCCTGTTTGTGTGTGCGAGCTACCATCTGCTTTCTGGAAGCTGCGACTCACATCTCCAAGATGATTTTACCTCATAAGACGTAGGAGGAGAGCGAGGATGACAGGCAGGACAGCAGGTATGAAGGACAGTGAGAAAGGTTGACAAGGTCAGACACTAGCCAGAGAGGAGAAAATTGGAAAAAGTACAAGAAAAGAAGACGAAAAAAAGTGGAGCTCCGGTGTGGACAAAACTTAGCTGAAAGGAGAAAGAATATAAAGCAGGATAATGACAAAGTGTGTAGCTGTTAGTTTCCCAGTTGGCACATTCTGAGCTGCCTCCACAGTTTCACCCACGCTGATTGTAAAGGGAGTGTGTGTGTTCATGTTCAGCCTGCAGCGCCCTGAGAGTGTTGGCTCTTTGTAAGAACAAGTGTAAGTATTCAGCTAATGAGTAAATGCTTAAAAAGAGTGATATGATTCTGCTGAGCCAAGCTTAAAAATAAGGTCAGAATCAGACGCAAAATACAACACTTTGACAGATCTTCAACAAATTTCACCTTTGTTCTTTTCACATACTCTCATTGTGAGTGTTGGATTTACAGATAGGAGACTGTTTTCTTACACAGGGCCAAATAAAGTTGGTCAGAGAAGTTTGCAGGTACCAATAATTCGAAATGAAACAATGGAGAGAACAAACCTTGCCCAAATAAAAGAAAATAAACAGCCAGCCCGTCCTGAGTAGAATTAAAGTCAATGAAAAGACTAAATAAACCAACCAATCAACAAAGCTACTGATGCAAAACTAATACCTTGCCGCCTAATGTTACTTTAAAAGAAACAAAGGATCAGAACGCAGCTGGTACTCTTCACTGAATTACTCACAAAAAAAACAAAAAAACACTCAAGGTGAAATTAGGCAACACAAGAAGTGTAGAAGCAAAGCCCCCCAGACTTTATGTTCCTCAGATAAAACATGATGTTCTGCGGCTCCTCTAACTCATCACCCATTTGCAAGATGTGAGAGGAGGACTGTCAGATTGAGCCCAAAGTAGGGCTCAAGGATTTGCAAAAATTATCTAATTTCGATTACATTTCCCTATGTTGCAATTGTGATTCTAGGGTGCCATAATTTTTAGGTTCCCCATTTCATGTGAGGTTTGTCATTTATTTCATAAAATGAAACCCAGATATTGAATAGAGCCATATACATAGAATTAATTGTTTCAAGCCTTTATTTCATAAAAAGTTGATGACTACCACTTACAGACACTGAAAACTCAAAATTCAGTGTCTCAGAACATTAGAATATTATATATGATCAATGAAAATTGATGTTTTAAACAAAAATGTCAGGCCTCTGAAAACATTTGCTACTTTCTGTCCATTTTCCAAGTGTTCTCCTGTTTCTTTGCCCCTCTTCTTGACAATTTCTGCCACTTTCCACCACTCCAATTGCTGTTCTTGCAAAGTTAGTTTCTAAGAATTTGGCTCTTTGGTTGAATAACACGAATGTAGAGCATAAAACATCTACTTCAAACAAATTTATCTGGTATTCCGACACATTTAAAGTCAAAAAAATATTGCACAGAATATTGCAGCAAGCCATATTGCGATTTAATCTTTTTTGCCATAAATTTCTTAGCCCTTGTATAAATCCAATTTTTCTATCAGAAACATATTGATCTTTGCCTGCTTTTAACTTTCATCTGAACTACCTTAGCAACAGCAATAAGCTTCTATCAACAGTGTTTTAAATTATCCAAATTCTTGGGGAAAACAAAACACTTTACAGTTAACCTTGGGAAAACCTTGCTACAAATCTTTCAACAAACCAAAAATAAACATCTGATAGAAAGGGAGTAGTGTACAGTGTAGTAGTTAACATGGGTGTTTTGAATGCAGCTTTCTTATCTTCAGGGGGATACTGTAAACAGGTCATATCTGAAATGCTCAGGTCCTCAGGGAGCAGAGAGAAGCTGAAGGAGCTTTGCAGGTCTGAACTATATCAGGTCATATCACAAGAAGAGTGTGAACCTGGCGAACTACACACCAAAAAATTGAATTTCTGTGAAGTACATTATCAACTCTGAGATAAAATTGACCTCAAGCATCAACAGAAAGATTAAATTAAAGACAGGCAGACAGAAAATGTGTGTAGTACTGGTGTGAAGCAAAGCGACTTGTAATTTTCCGCAACTTGCAACACAATTCCCATCAGCATCACCAGCAGAAGTGGAGTTTATCTTTGGTATGAAGTTTTAGCAGTTATCTGGTTTAAAGTTGTTTTCGAAAGAGGAATGGGGATCACAACTTGGTGTTTACTTGGGACCTGGCTCCACAATTTTCAAAAGCCCAGAACATTATTGTGGGTATTGTGCTTTATTGGGTTTATACTAACCTCTCAGTGGCATGCACAGACATTTTGAAGGGCAGGGAGGAATGTGATTTTTCTCTAACTGGTCTTGCAGAAAACCCTGTCTGAAACGCTTCTTTTTCACTGCTGTCTCTATAAGACCCTCTCTTCCACGAATCCCCCTCCCTCAAATCAGCAAGGCCTTTCTTAGGGGCAGGGCAATGGGCAGACCTTGGTGTTTGAGGCCCACCTCTCCAGTGTGTCATGAACCAATTACAAGATGCAAACACAGCCTCATCAGTTTAGCAACTCTTGCAAAAACCTTGCCAAGATTTTGTGCCATTTTTAGAACCATTTCGATCCACTTACAGACTGATTCGGGGATTTCTACGACATATTACTATGCAGAGGTTTTAAAATCCATACGTTTAGTCTGAACATTTAGTTTTATTACTCTATGTACATTACACCCTCTTTTTAAGCTCATTGGTTCCACTATCAACGCTCTAAAACGTAAGGCTAAACCTCAAGTTACATCATTTAAACTGTATCACTTTTTCATATCCACACATGTATTATATTATGAATGCAATATTCTCTTTATCAGACTATGATTTATCAGACCAATATATAATTCATCCCTTATGAATTTATTTATATTCTTCATCTTTAGTTCTGATGGATTTCTTCGTCTCCAGCCTAGTCTGGATAGTTTCATTTTGGTAAAGTTTTCCTTTTCATGCAAAGGCAACTGTGATCTTTTAGAGTAAAGTTTGTATGTCTACCTCTTTTAAACATGGGACCAACAAACTGTGACGGGAGATATTCTCTCTTTCTACATGTCTTATCGTTGCTTCAATTGGAGTCTGTCATAGTTTTTACCCAGGCTTCAACCAATTACTCTGTTCTGCAAACTGTTATTGTCTCTGCTGCAAAGTTCTGCATCAACGCTCATCTGGATGACTTCTCAAAAAAGAGAGAAACTCTTCTTTTAGTTAGTTGTAGAGATCTATGTAGTCATTGTGTTTGCAGCCTCGGGAAAGCAGAGCTCTGTTGAAGTGTTAGAGAGGCGGCAGAAGATGGAGAACATCAAATTATCCGCAGAGAAGTTTCTTTAAAGGAGCACTTATCTTCTAATGCCTCCTGAGGGAGGATGGCTGTGAAGTAAACCTAAGCACACGCTGTGACTGCAGCTCCTGTTTTAGTGAAGGTGTAAAAAACCTCTCCACACACACACACACACACACGCACACACACACACACATGCACACAGAGCCACGCAGATGCTTTTACTCATGACATCCAATTTCTCCCTTTTGTAGCTGGTGTAAATGTGTGTTATTGCAGTGTCAGTGCAGTTCTCTGGTCTCCACAGACCAGCTGTTATAGTGAGGGTGTAAAGGGTCTGTCTCACTGCAGCCATCCTCAGGAAAAATGTTTCCTTTCACTTCGACTGAACTGCCCAGATAGATCTCTTCCTCTAGCCCAACATGCTCCCCAGTGGTCCACAACTATGTTATACACATGAGTAATGTATCTGTGAAGCCTTTAAATAAATGAGGGGAAGAAGTGTAGCTGCCACATGACGGTTAAAACATATCACAGAGTCAGGAGCGTTAGCTAGTGTGGTGTGGGATAAGCTCTGAGGACAAAGCCAGGTCAAGCTGGTGAAAGAAAGCATGAATGTAAACCTTTAAGGTCAAAGTGAGGGAAACAGCATCACCTGCAACAAAGCTCAGCAAGTTTATCTCTTCACAGCCTGACTCACACTGCAGAGTTAAATGGCACTTGCCCTCTGTGTGTCTGATCACGTGTATGTTAGAAATAAATGTACCACACATGTTCTGGAGGCATGTTTGTTTGTATAGAAAGTCTCTGAACCAGCTGTCTGACACCTGTATGGCCTCTGAGAAAGGCAGCTTTGTTTTTAGCACTTAATAAATTCCTCTTTGCTGCAGTTCAGACTTAAAGTTCAAACTTAAGGTGAGAGAATTTGGTGCCTCAACAAAAACACTTCCACCGTCTTTAATTTTGTGAAGGCACCTAAAAGGGCATCAGTAGCTCCAAGAAGGAAACTTCAGTCCTTGCATGTGTACACGGTTTGATACTCTGACATTAACTGGGCTGCAAAGTGAAGTGCAAAGATATGTTCACATTCCTGTTGTGGATTTTTAAATCATTTCCAGAAGTCAGCAGTGACCTTCTCACCAGCTCAGGTAAACATTAAAGAGCAGGTATCAAGGCTGGATTATACTTGAGATGCATCAGGGGTAGTGTATCCCAAATATACGTCTACCAGAGCACTAAGCTAGAAAAGAAGAAGTTTGCATTTGTTCAAACACATTATTTTACACCCATTCCTTTTCTCTGCCGAGTGTGACAGTATGGAATTGTTAATAACCAATTATCACAGTGATCTCTGTGATGGATGCCTGTGTTTTTGCACTTCAGACACTTAAAGCGCCTGTTCATCCACCATGTTGTTTGGGTGTCTCCATTTGGTAGCTACAAATCTTTGGATGTGTGCTATGCAAAACATTTCAGCATGAAAGGGACGTTATTCATCCACACAAAGCCATGTGGACTTTGCAGACACATCAAACATAAAACAAGTATTATGCTTTACCATGTTTTCAACATGGTGATAAAGTAGCAATGGTGGATGTCCAAACAAAATTCTCACATTCATGTGTTGTAGAATTCGCCAAATCTGTTTGTAAACTACTCAAAACCATTCATCCTGTGTACCAAATGTAGCCTCAAGAGTTTTTGTGACAACGTTTTATTGAATTTATAAGATGGTAAATTAAGATTGGTCATTGAATCTGGATATCTCTGGACTTAGATAAATTAAAACAAGTTAAAACCTCATGTCACATGACGCCGGCGTAAAGTCAGTCCAGTGTAATGTAAAGACTCGCTGAGGGAATTTTTATGCATAAAGGCTTAAGATGTCAATGAATCAAACTGTTTAAAATTGTTTCTTAACAGGAAGGCTTTGAGAGGGCTGGCCAATCAAAAGGTTGGGATGTGTAAAGCCTTTAAAGAGAGCAGCATAAACAAAGCATTTCAGAAAAATAAGGGTTTTCTAAAACACAAGTGTGAGAAAAATGGGAACTTTTTGTATACAAAGTTATTGCAAGGGTACCAGACAGACAGTATAAAGCCTTGAGAAAAGCACAGTACCGCCTCTTAAAAATCTCTCAATGCCTTGTCTGAGCCTCACATCACCTGAGCTGGAGTCGACATTAATCAAGTTTAATACCACGTCTTTACATCGTGTCCACACTGATCAAATTAACTGGAGTTTGGAGTCAGATGTAGTCAGATCAGAGCTCAGGTCCCTTATGTTAAATAAAAGATGCTGGTTGAACTTTATTAAAACGCAGCTTCACTAACTCAGAAGAGATAGTAAAACTGTCTGCCGGGACCAGAGGGTATAGATTTTTCTTTTAGGCAGTTTTGTGCTTTTTTCATCCTCAGGGAAGTTTTTAAAGAAGATAAAGTAGTCCCAACAAACTCCACAAACCAAACTTGTTATGCATCAGAACACCTACCTTTAGTGGATCTTTACGTAAACGGGTCAGCTCTCTGAGATGTATCATCTTTTAAGAGTCCTAAAATTAAACGTGCTGCAATAAAAAAGCTCACAACCACACTGCAGAGAAATGACAGCCCAAATACCACACAATATTGTAGCACACTATAGACATTGTGATTATGTACTGCTCCACTTTAGCTTTGCACTTGTTAAAATATTTGAGCATCCTACTGTCCCTATAACAAGATAAAGTGTACAGTCTGCTGCTCTGGCTCTCATTTGCATGGAAATAGTTGGTGGTATAGGCTCTTCTTCTGCTGCAATGCAGAGTTTTCAATTTTATGAATCCCCAGAGTCCAATCCAGTGTTTCATTTTGGAAATAAATTAGATTTGTGCAGGTGCTTGGATGCTGTGAATATCCTTGCTCGGTGTTTTATATTTGAATGACAGAACAGAATTAAATCTGTGCTAAACAGTTTTTTCCACGGAGACTTGTTGGTCTACCGCTCCCCATTAAGAGATATTTACAGGCAAATATATTCAAATTATTTACTTAGTGCAGCTGGTGTATTAGTAGATATTTTATTATACATATCTCCTCCTGGAGCCATTAGCAGGGATGATGCAGCCTGCAGCTCTCCCTCTAAATCTGCATAATTCTGCCGTTATAACTCTGGCTGAATGTTTGTGTCTGCTGCGGCGTTTAAACTGATAAAAACTGATGAAATTCTTGTTTTCTCAGCAGCATCTTTTCACGCCGTCTGTGTTGATGTGACTTAAACCTGGCAGTTTAAAGATAAAGAGATTTTAAGTGCTGCTGCGAGGTTGCTCGCCGCTGTTTTGATCACTTCATTTGGTTGATGTCTGTCTCCCACACACACCCACACCGCCGCTCTGTGTGTCGAGCCGCAGCAAGAACTCTGATTGTTTTATCCTTTCAGAGTCAGTCAGCGGTGGATCAGTGTAATGCAGCAGGATGCTGTTTGTGTGGATATGTGTGTGGGCTGCGTTCCTGCACATACAGAGCGTGTGGTATAATGAGCTTATTATGCAGTATTTTCCAGCTGGCTTAGGGTTGGAGGCCGAAGGGGAAGAACATCACGCAGGCGTACGTTTGACAGCTGGATGAAGAGCTGGAGATGAACAAATATTCCTTTTGTTATTGTTAGAGTTGTTTGCATTGGAAGGTGTAATGTGCTGAGCTGCTCGCTTTAGTAGCTCTTTGACAGTTTTGCAGTAAGAAACACAGACTGAAAGAACACCATCAGTTCCTCAAAGCCCTGCAAGAGGTTCAGGAGATCAGTAAATTCAACAAAATCATTATTCAAAGATCAAATTTGCTACAAAAAGTGAGATATCTGCACACCTGTTGCTGCAGTGCATAGTTCAGCTGCATTTAGCAAAACAGGTTCAATGAAAATGGAATGCAAAATGTATGCCATGTGAAATCTGTTGTCTGTTTAAAAGATGAGCTTAAAGAGAGTTTCCTTTTCCAGAGCAGCTGCCATCACAGAAAACTCATAGATTGTAAAATGAAGAAGATGATTGATATGATAGTTGCCGCACTCAAAAGTCAAAAACTTTTGTAGAAGTTTTTGACAGCAGACACTTAACAGATGAAGGATCACACTCCTTGAGCTTCTTGTCCTTGAAGGCCACCATCAATTTTAAACAGGTGTGAGCACTTTTCAATCTTCAATCTAATATCCAGGTATCTCCAAACATTCCTACTTTTACAGACTGTACCTTTAAGTGTTGTTTTTATTGGATTAAAGTGCACATAGTGTTCTACTTCCTTGACTAATTTAACATTTTGGTTCAGTGGAAGTAAATATGCTCTGCTGAAAATGAAGACCTCAGTTTGTTGAATCTGAGTCTACAGGCTGAAATTACGTCTGCGGTACGGCTCCACTCCGTCAAAGTGAAGACTCACACCGGATCCGTTCCGCTGAAGTCCAGCTGTGTGCCTGGTCTAGTCGGTCACAAGTGATACGCAGCAATTCCTTTTTTTACCAAGCTGTTAAGTGTCAACTGCAAGTAGTCCTTGGAAACCACCCTAACAGAGCCTGTGACTTTCAAAATAAAACAACTCCTGTCAAAATCAGATCATATTTAGCTTGACTATAACAAATGGATATAACGAGCAGAGCCTGACCAGGGATCAACAGGTTTAAGGTTTTAAAGCCCAACATGAATGAAGAAAGACCCATCAATGGTGTAGAAAGTGTGGAAAGTCCATGGCTATGCAACTCCAGCTGCCCGTCTGTCATGTACCTTGCCGGACTAAACATGAAGCCGGTGTGAGTTGACAAATGTGGTCAACACACAACGGTGCAGAACTGGATCGCAGACAAATCTGGCGTAACATTTAAGGCACACAAAGATCAACTTTTAAGCCAGTGTTTTGGTTTATCGAGTTATTCTGTTGACTCCCAACTCTCAGCTAGTGTCTCAAAAGTTCTTGATACAACCTTTGAAAGTTGAAAAATTTATTACAGATGCCTCTTGGTTAAGTTATTTATGTAGACACATCTGATAAGTTAATTTTGTAACCATGATAAAGTAATTCATTTATACTTTCAACTGTAGTCGTGACAACAACCAACTAGTTGTTCAGTCAAAGATCATTTCAATACAACTCTTGAAAACTGTGAGGGCTCACACTCTGACCTCCCATTGGGTTTGGTTTGGGGTCATCCCAAAACAGGGTTGAATGTGGGTATCTTTAGAAACCACATTTTGAGCATGTGCTCTGAGACAATTCGTTGTCTCACCTTCAGGGAAAGTGAGTTGCTTTTTCTGCATGTTCTTGCATTAGAAAGGTGAGTGTCTACACTAGTTAAATTAGTGCCCTTTTTGACATTATTTCAGATAAATCACCACTTTCTAGAGGAGTATTTGGTTTTTGCTGGGACACTTTTTGACCAGTTTTTGTGTTTTACTCTCCAGGCATCTCTGGCTATTTTTGTGTTTTTTGGTTGAGGGGTGATTCCTGGACCACACAAAGAATTTTGTGCTATCTTTGTGTTTTCCTCCTAATCTCTTTAGATTTGAGTGGTTATATCTTTGAGATATCTTTCAGAACACTTGGTCCATAGTTTCGTCCCACTCCCCTCACACAAACTCCTGAAGTATAACTTCTGACTTAAACTGAGGCTCAGTGTTACAGAAAAAAATGACATAAGGTAACTGATTGTTTCTTTTTCTTTGTTTGTACATTCATGCAGAAACAGACCTGAAACCCTTTGGGTCAAACTGGATGTAGAAGATGTGCGGATTAGTGAAATGAACATTGACGTTTTTCTGCTGGAGGATGATTGTTCGCGCTCTGGAGCAAAAACAAGCATGTCTGTGGCCTCATTATCCCGCTCACTGCTGCACGATCTGAATGGATAAATAAGTCTCCACTCTGAGACTCTGAACTCTGGGTTTGTGGGGCTTTTCGAGGCTCTGAGGAGCAGGACCTTGTGCTCACTGCTGTTTGTTGAGGTGATGGATGGAGCTCATCGGTATTCAGGGTCTCCGGCTCTGTCATGGACTCTGTTGGCTCTTTGCTATTCACCAGAACTGTAAAGAAGTGGACAATGCAGGTGAATGAGGCCTGCTCTAACCCTCTGTGTCTGGTTGCAGCCTGCCAGGTCAGCGTATGAAGACCTTAACTGTCCAGAGATTCTGAAAACAGGACAACCTAGGCTTTTTATTGCTGCCAGTCTCGCTATTTATCATTTCTGACAGTGTACTGAGGATGAATTGGCCTGAGGGTGAGTGATGACTTTCCAGGAAGATATTTGATTGAAATAAAAAGATATCTCCATCACTCGAATGTCAATAGAACAGTTCCCAGGAGTTTCTTGAAACTTCTTTCTTTATTGTCTCACCTGAGGCAAAAACCCTGTTTTCTGATCCAGTGTTAGACCAATTATTTCTGTTATTCTCTAACCCGTTGTAGAGAAAGATAGCCCACTCACTCCCTTTGGTGTATTACAGACTGAAACAAGTCTCTTCATGTTTATTTCCCAATATGACAAACTCTTTGACAGATGTTTCTACATGACTTGCCTGAAGTTTTCTTATTTGAAGCGAAAGCATTGTCTGTTTTGTAAGAGTTGTGGTTTATTCTGCTACCAGTCTGGATTCTGTAAGTAAAAGTGTCAGAGGGAGTTTGTTTTTCTAAGTTTGTTTTCCAGAGGCTGACAGAAAGAGAAAGGAAGTGTTTGTTTTTGTGCTGAAGAGGAATACAGGCAGTTTAATATTCAGGAGGGCTCTCTGTTCGACACAGCCGAGGTCAGTGTCGAGGTTCAGTGGCTGCAGAGTCCAGCAGGTATTCAACATTTAGCTCCACTTTCCTCTGAGCTGTCTGTGTTTGTGCTCCTCTGGTCACACTTTCAGGGACGTCGCCTCTTAAATGCCAAATCCCCGCCGAGGAGAAGCGACCCGATGTTTTTACTCCTCCCCTCTCCCCTCGCTCTGTGCTTAGTGTTTCCTCAGCAAGACTGCGCTCTCACCACACATTATCTCCTCAGGGATTACAGCACTTGGCGATGGAGAGCCGTCCCTCTCATTTCAGCTCTTCAGACGGCTGTAATTCACCTGCCGAGGGCTCCTCCACCTCCCACAGTAACAAGTGTTTGTCAGGCTGAGGAGCACGGGGCTAGAGGCCGAATGATGTTTGAGCAACAGACCTTAATGGTGAATTAATAAGTAATAAACTTCAATCCATGCTTTTAATTTCAATAAATTAAAGATTCACCAAGATACAAACAGCACCTGAGACAGAAAACTGTTTCAGCAGACTTCAGATCAGAATCAGAATTGCTGGGTGTCTTCCATCATTGCTCTCTACCAGCAGGGTACATTGTTTCATGCTGCTATGTGGTCATGCCATTTCATAGCTGACGTGTCTGCCTTAGATAACGGGCACTGTAGGGTGTGGAAACGCAAACAGGATCAGACTTTACTGATCCAACCTGTACCAATCTGAACTGATCCATACTGAACCTCTTGGTGGAAGTGGGACTAAAGACAACACAGTCATGTGTAACTTATGGCCCTTCTCTACTCGCCTCTACTAGGTTTACTACGTAGTACTACGTGTCAGATGCCAGTTTTTAGTACCTGCTTTACCCTCGTTCCAAGCGAGCTGAGCCGATACTGAAAGGTGACGTCGACGGACTGCCGGTCACTCATTGGTCAGAGAATGTCGTCACCGAAGCTTCACTTTCTGACTCTGTACAAATCACCTACAAGAGGCAAACGAATTAGTCAGCGACGAGTTTTTTTTTTTTTTTTTTAAGTTATTTTTTTGGCCTTTGTGCCTTTATTAGATAGAGGTGGACAGTGGATAGCGTCGGAAAGGGGAGAGAGAGTGGGGAGTGACATGCGGGAAATGGGCCACAGGTCGGATTCGAACCCGGGCCGCCCGCTCAAGGGCAAGCTTCATGGTGCGCAGCCATGTCCACTCGGCCATCCGCGCCCCAGCGACGAGTTTTTAATGACGTTTAAACCCGACAGCACAAAACCACATTGAATGAACACAAAACACAGCCTTATAATGCACCTTCGTGATTCCTAAATAAGTTAAAAGTCCCTTTTAAATGAAAAAGAAGTTAGCAGCAAAGATAGTTCGGTTTAAAGAGTCTTTTTGATGAAATCAAAGTTCGTCTGTGAAGGAGCGATCTGTCTGCCACGAGAGTCTTTAAGCACCAATCAGTCCATTAATCCACAGGGAACCAAAAAGGAAAAACAGTTCAAAGAAGAATGATTGACCAACAAAAAATCTCCGGTATACCAGGCCCAAAAATCAAAAATTAAGTGATCTCACTGGATCCAGGGAAGAGTTAATGTCAGGAAGCAGCTCCTTCATTTCCCTCCAGGCTGTTGTTTACCTCTGTTGTCATGACGCCCAACATTGAGCCACTGTATTACTTTAATGAAATCTTTTGAAAGCCTTTTTTTTCCTTTAAAGACCACGGTGGCACATATGTTAGTACAAAATTATGTTTGTGTCGCGTTATAGATGAACCTGCACGCACTTCTGCGCAGCTGTGTTATAAGATCCACACCCACCGTGAGTCTGTAGTCGGGCTAGTGGAAAAGCTAACCAAACCGTGTAGAGTCGAGTAGAGTAGGGCTGGAATTGTATCGTGGAAAAGGGCCATTAGTGGCAGCTGCTTGTGTGATACATGTTGACAGTGCAGAAGTGCAGCAAAATGCAGTTCCTCGAGTGTCCACTTGTGCCAAAAGCAAAGGAATCATCATCTGAGCTCATATTAGATCATCCACACACATCACAATCACACAAACACAAAACTTTTCTGTCTTCTTACCTCAATTTTATTCATCACAGCTGCTGAGAGGAGGGTTTTTTCTTTTTTTACAACCAATGTGTTTAAATTATATTAAGGTTAAGAATTATGCAAAATAAGTATATTTATGGACATGGCTGATTTCTCTGGCAGATGGTCGGTTCTAACAAGGCTCCATCTCTTTGCCAATTTTTAGATCAAGACTTTTCATCATGACTGTGGGGGAATGTCTCACTGTGCACTAAAGCCATGATTAAAATGATGCAACACTGTCTGCTTTTATTAAGGCTAAATTATCTAATCTTGTTGTGACACCTGTCTAGTGTACGCGTGAAAGACTGGCTCAAACACTGTGCTACAGTTAAAATGATATCTCTCATTTAAGGTAACATCGTCAGCGAGTGAAGGCAGATGAAGACAGTCGTGTTGACAGAGTAATCGAAACTAAAGCCTCGTCAGAGTTGTGGGCCTGATCGACCGCTGTGTGAATCAGAGTAATTGGCTCTTGTCTCAGTGGTGGAGAACAACATCCATTAACAGAGAAGCTTTAGACAGAGGCTGGGTTAGTTTGACTTTAGCTTATTGGAGATATGTGCGTGTTTGTGTGAAGGGTATTTACCCAGCATGTTAGAAAATAAATGTTTCATGCTCTATGATATGTTCCTATCATGTCATCTTACAGAAGTACAAGCTGCTGAAACACATCACGTATAATGCTTTCATTTTTGTTCTCGTGTGCGTCTTTCAGCTCCCACGTTAAACCAGAAAAGACACCAATTAAGACACTCCCAATTAACATAAATTATATGTAACATACGATGTTTATATTGCAGTCGATTATCCATGAACCATTAAAGTGTGACTCACGTGAAGGTTTCTAACACGGCTGATTTGTCTCCATCAGCATTCATTCTGCAACGAAGCGCTCAGGACACCATTTATCTCTACAACACGATTACATTCATTTATCCAAGTGGACATTATTACACTCTTCATTTGTCTAATACGCTGCTATTACAGCTGAAAGTCCTGTTTCCACCTGGGGAACATTAAACCTGCTCCTCAGTCATTAGACTCCACTCAGCTGCTCTTTGGCTCATATTCACAGACTCTGCAGGAACTATGACGAGGCTGTGGTCACTGATTTCGGTGTTTGAACCCTTTTCAGAATAACAGTGGAGGAATTCTGAAAGGCATCACTTATTTGAACGAACCTGTTTTTTAAATCAGCGAGCAATTCAACAGCTTTTCACTCAGGCAGAGAGATAATAATCCATCTCCAGCTGTGTGTAATATTCTGCTTTCTACTCTCGATCTCTACTCCCTTAACCTCTCTGCATTTTTATGTTTCACTACTTTTAAAAAACTTGAACCGTAAAAGTATTCATATTCTTGCTAAAAGAGGAAACACTCTGTTTTAACCTGATGCCGCTCTGTAAGAGACTGCAGCATCCAGTCAGCGACCTGTTTCCACTTGGCTGACATCAAACCTGCAGCTCAAAGATAAAAGTGCTCTCCTCTTCAGCTGCTAAATGGTGTCTATCCAGGCTGGGATGTGAGAGGCTCATGCTCAGTTACCACCTATATACTGTCTTTAGGAGCCTTTAAGTGGGATGTTAGTGTTTCAACTGCTGTGGTATTTCTATAAAACCTGGCATTTAGCTTGGATGGAAGGAGTTTACTGATTTTGTTTCACAAAGCCTGGACCTTGTACACTGGAATGAGCTCCCCAACGATAACCTGAGTTTTAATGTTGAAACTTTGTCCAAAACTCTGTAACATCTCTGGCTGAACGGTTTGCAAAAGTAATCTAATTTCTGTCATTTTCCCTTGCTTTGTAATTGCATTTGATTATGCCATCATTTTTAGGCTTCCCATCTTATGTGTTGTTGATGTCAATTGCTTTACAAAAGGGGATGGTGTTTTTTTTATCATTCTGATTTTGGATAAGAAAAACAAATAAAAAAGAGAACACAAAAGAAATTATCTTTGCATATTTAGGAACATACATTAAAATGTCATGAAAAGTTGAATATTTTGAGTCACTCATCTCAGAAAGTGAAACCCAGATATTGTATAGAGTCATTATACATAGACTGAATAATTTCAAGCCTTTATTTCTTGATATGTTGATGTTTATGGCTTGCAGATAATGAAAACCCAAAATCCAGTGTCTGAAAAAAATTAAATATAACATAAGAGCAATAATAAGGAAGGTATTTATACAGAAATACTAGGCCTCTGAAAAGTTTTGCCACATGTTTTATCCCAGTTTTTGTCACTTTTCTCCCATTTTTGCTGCTTTTTGACCATTTTTGCCACCTTGAACTTAAGTTTTACTGCTACCCCTTTCTGTTTTTCCTTCTTTTCACTCCTTAGATTGTTTCTCTCACAAAGCCAGAATCAACAATTTGGCTCTTTGGTTGAGCAGGGTTGAGTATCTGGTATCCTGACCTATTTGAGACTAAAGAAATATTGGACTATCTGTGATTAGAATATTGCAGCAGGCTATATTGCTATTTAATCTGATTTGTGATAAATTGCTCAGCCCTAGTGACATCAGGTCTGGATGTACAGCAAGCAAGTTCAACCATTTTTGACCAGTTAAAAAAGGTTGAGGCACCAACAGAGATAAAGAAGATTCATTTGAAGTTAATTTTCAGGAGAAATCATCCCCAAAATCCTCCATTTCCATCAATTGTGTGACATCATCAACAGCGCAGAGTTAACTTAACATCATTCCTGAAAATACAGCTAGCTCATGTTTGACTTAAAGTAATGGGGCTCAATTTCAACACACAACTAATGGACCTTTGCTCTGCTTTGTGATTGTTTTTCAGAGGTATGTGACATTGCATTGGTGTCCAATCTGCCACCGTCGTCTTTCAGAAGTTCCTCCCAGCTGTCGAGCAGTCACGCACCAGGCTTCGCCAAACTAAACCGAAGAGAAGGTAAGGATATTCTGGCCCGTACATCTACATCTATTCTCTACTGCGTGTGGAGAAATGAGTGATTTATCTGAGTCCAACTAAAACAAAAGAGGATGCTGCAGTGCGAAATATCTGATTTGTCAGTGAGAAGCTGCTCTGGGTCAGTCACACTCAGCGGATAAGAGCTTGTTTCAGCTCAGGAATCACAACAACAAACAGGTGGGGTTTTTTTTCTGCATACACAAAAGTAACTCATGTGTGACTAGTTAGGACGAAGACACGGAGGATGTCTGAAAGGTGAGAAAGTCCGAGGAGTTGCTTCTCCTGTTTGTTTTTAAGGTTTATGCCATGGAGTTACATGTGGGTGGTGTTTGTTTGACCCTGCTGGGAGCTCTGTGGTTGATGCTGATGTGAAGGAATTGCAAAATAAAGATTGCGGTTGATTGTGGAGCTTCCTGCAGGGACCAAACTTCCTTGTTTAATCTTTTCATTTGAGCTGTGAGTAGAACAAAGAGCAGTACCCACCAGCAGTCTTTTCTGTGCCCATCTGCAGCAGATCTCCTCTCTTTGTTTGCTGATCCGACTGATAACAGTGGATATAAAGAGTATCCCCACTTTATGAAACAATGCATTCGTGTGCAGCCTGTTCCATCACACAGTAAAGTGTTTTCAAAGTCAGCTTTTACAGACTCTGATTCACCGCTAACACCAACAGCCTTACTACTACAGGAGCGGTCTGGCACGGGCTGCGTAGATACATCAGGTCTTTTAGGAGAGACTGTAAGATCTAATTGTCGTTGCTGCCCTCTGCTTGCACTCACTGGTGCTATGCCAGTTCACAGTAACGCTGCCAACGCTTCCCGGTCTTTTATTAACTCATGCATGAGGATGGCAAGCCAAGGATGTCAGGCGTGAAGAAATATTGAGAATATTTCAACACCTGCAGTTTAAAACTCTGGCCTGATAGATTTAAAGATGGGAAAAACTGAGTTTTTCATAATTCACCACCTTTATGTTTCCATCAACAGCAAACACTGGTTGAATAAACAACTTGACCACACAAGGATCTTCAAGTGTTTTCCTGATTCCATGTTTCATGCAGCAGATAAGAAAGTCAGTGTCAGATCCATAGCACAGGATCCCAGAGAGTGACTCCAGCTGCTCACTGAGGAAATCAATGAATAAATGAACATCTCCATCTCATTTCCATATCCTTCTGCTGCCGCTAACGCTCTGCCTCCTCTAGTTTTTCTCTGAGGAGTTACTTCACTCTCAATTCATTTACCCACTAAGTGAACAGAGATTATCAGATCTGTGGAAAACCACCTACGCAGCAACTTTAGAGAAGGTTTCACCCGCCAGGCTCACTGCTGGATTTCATTATGCATTTAGAATCATCCACATGTTTACATGAATACTTTGTGCAGAACTGATGTGTCGATTTGCAATTCATGACAATATTTTTTTGTGGAGCCAAGATGAGCATTAGATGTTGCATCTGTGTTGAAATGGTTGTATGGTTGTACTTACTTGGTGGTATGTTTTAGTGTAAAATGTAGAATTTTCAGCAAAGTAAAGCACTTCAAAAGTGTCTTTAGATGAAAGCTCAATTTTTATGAGTTATCATTCCAAAAGCATGTTGAAAACAACAAATGAGAACTATTTACTTTGTAATTTTGTGTCACTTCACACAAACTCTTTACTCTTTATCCAGACTTTTTGTTCTGCCAAACTTGTAAAAGTTTTGCAAGAAGTCAATGAGAGCCAATGAGCAAGAGATGCCAAAACACATCCTGAAATGCCCTCTTCGCAGCCAAAACATGCACTAAAGAGCTCTCTTGGCATAAAAATTTGCTTAAGTATCCTCCCAAGTAGAAAAAAGGAAAATAAACTTCCCACTTGGCTGATGAAAGCATGTTAAACTGCAATATTGGACACCAAAAACATGCTAGAGGCCCTCTTGGAAGCCAAATTGTACACTTTTGGTTTGGAAAAAAGCTTACTTAGCTGCACCAATAGCTGATTAAAAAATGAGAAACTGTTCTCCTAGGAGGCCAAAATTGGCCAAAGTGCTTTTTTTTTAGTATAAACACCTGCTTAAGTGCTATGGAGCCAAAATGAATGCTAAACTCTTTCTCATGGGCTAAAAAGCACGCTAAAGTGCTCTCTATGGCATTAAAATATGCGCCTAGATGACCGCCAAACTCTTGCTTAAGTACCTTGTTTGCAAAAAAACATGCTTGGGAGTCAAAATGGGTGCTTAAGTGTCCTCTTTGTTGGCAAAACACATTTTTTTTCTCACTTGGGTGACAAAATCAAATGCTGTATGTGCCTTGTCTTTCTTTTCTTTTGGCCTCTGCCCTAAAAAAAGTCTGTGTATGCCATTGCCCCTGGGCTGACGTTTCAGGTTCTGACGTCATGGCATAAAAACTTGGTGCACATCAGGCCCCTGATCTGATCTGCAGACATGAGGAGGTTCACTGCAAAAACTGAAATCTAAGCAAGACATCGTGTCTTATTTTTAGTAAAAATTCTCTTATTTTTCTTTATTCGAGCCACATGAACTAGACCAGGCCATAAAAATGTCTTATTTTCAGTCATTTAAAGACAAAAACAAGGTCTGAATTGCTTGTAATGAGTCAGAAAAATCTGCCAATGGGATAAGAAAAAAGTCTCTTGTATTAAGACATCTTTCTAATTTCAAGAAACTTCTCGAGCGAATTTTTCTTATCCCATTGGCAGATATTTTTGACTTGTTACAAGCAATTCTGACCTCGTTTTTGTCTTTAAAAAACTTGAAATAAGACATTTGTATGATCTGGTCTGGTGAATGTGGCTCAAATCAAGTAAAATCAGACAATTTTTACTACAAATAAGACATAATGACTTACCTAGATTTCAGTTTTTGCAGTGTTGATTGTGAATTGGTGGAGGATGTGTCCAAACATGGAAGACGTAAGAAAACTTACTATCAGGAATTTCTTAGTCTTGGTCTAAACTGACCCAGAACTATACTGAGAAGGAGAAGAATATAAACAGTATGAAAGAGTTACAGTTGATTTTGTTTCCTAGCATTGGATACACAGCACACTATTAATTTTGCAGGCAGTTTTTGATACAGAATGTTAATACTGTCCATCTTAAGAGGGCATGAATCTTGGTCTCTGAATTTTCCTGCAAAAGGTTGGTGTCCTACTGACATGCTCAAGAAAAAGAAATGGATTCAGCTAGCTTCAGCAAATTTGATAGTAAGTGAGATATTACAGTCTGGAGACAAGTGGACTGGTCTATCAGCCTTCTCTGCAACTGACAGACAGATATCGACATTACAAGAAACTTTTCCTTGCAACTCATCAGCCTTGAAAAGAGAGGAACACTGGGTAGAAAAAGAAAGTGAGAGTGACCCTTTTTTAACCCCACAGCTCTGCCAAAGGGAGACAACCACCCCCTTCATGGTGTTTCTGCCTGTCTCTTCATAAATCCCAGCGACAGTTTCTCTCTGTGCAGGGAGCAGAAGACCTGGCATTGTTCCTCAGTCTCTGACCTGATGTAGCTGATCCCCGAGGAGGCCTGATCGCTCAGCCTGACACCACGAGTGGATAAAGAGGCCTGATAGTCTATCGATCGCAGATGAATGGCCTTTTAGCACGGACCCTGAGAATAAATGACTCAACTATTTCAGACTTTCCATCTGCTTTTTTTATTCCTCGATTTTATTTGCCCTCTTATTTTTATTCTCCAATTTTCCTCCCACCTTCTTCATTTCAAAGCGTCTCATTTTTCTTTCCTTTTCCATCTGTCTCCCTTTCATTCTCCACCTCCTCTATTCCTTCATCTAAATTGTCCCTGTCCATCTTCTGCTCGGCTGTAATCATTGGTTTCAATCTGTCTGCAGCCTCATTTTTTCATTTTCATTTCTGCCGACTCATTTAGCCCGCTCTGTCTTCTTGCCAGATGTTAATAGCAGCCTTCATGTTTAAACATTTCTGGTCTTCAGTGGGCGACTGACAGTTATCAGTGACACCACTGCAATTATGCCGGAATAGACTTGAAAAGAAATATTGTGCCACTGTAATCATTTCCCCAAAGACTGGGATCTGACAGGGGAGTGAAACTTTAATTGGAACTTTTAAATTGGGTCTGACTGTATGACAATAGCTGACTAATCAGCATTTTGCAGATCTACATATTTTATTGTCCTGCATGGCTTTTAAAAGCGCCACAATTAACTCCTCATCCTAACACTTTTATCGCTGCAGGCTGCAATTTTGCTTTTGTTGCTCTACTCTGCTTCCTTGTCAAAATAATGAAAATACATCCCTGACTTTTAAAACATAATCTCTTTCTAGAAAAACCTCCTGTTTTTTAAAAGCTTTCAGTCATGCTGCAGCTTTATGGTAAGGAGGTGATCTTGACCCTGGAGGTTTTCTCAAGCAAACCAGGTTCTCCTCCCGGCTAAGTGTGTCACACTATATGTGTACTATGATGCATTGTGTGCAGGTAATGACAACCTTGGCCTTGCTCCCACCACAGTTATTGAAAATATGAAAGGTACTCCGTCCTTCACATCCTTTGCGCTCGTATCTTGGGGTCATATTTTTACCCTTGGTGATGGAGATTATATCGCCAACATGAAATTCATAGTGAGGTCAGGGATGGAAGATTCTGTAAACAGAATAAAGAGCCAGTTTGAGTCACCAAGTCAGCCATGACATTTATCCTGCACAGAACCTTCTGGGGAATAATTTAGTATTCTCCGGTAAATCAAATACCATTATGGAATTTTATTGTATTATATCAGTTGTTGCAGAAAGGCAGTACTGTTATACTGTGTTAGGGACTGAGTGTCACTACCACAGTGGATTGTAAAAATATTGTATCAGCCAGATTGTAATGTTTCAGATAATAATGCATTGCATTTTAAGCTGAGATAGTGTCCCATTTTATTGTATCTCATCCTATAGCATCATGTCTCATCTTATTATATTGCAACAAATCATATTGTATCCCATGGTATTCTATCATGACTGATCATAACTTATCATGTTGCATTACATCACCTTCTCGTATTGCAGTGCACTGTTTGTATGGCATTTTATCACACCACACTATGTCTTAACCTATCATATCACATCACATTGTATCATTTTTTATTGTATCATTAGCATTGCAACATATTGCTTTTATTTATTCATTTATTTATTTGACAGGGACCATGCAAGACAAAAACTGTCAAGCCAGAGTTAGCTATAAAGCTAATTTTCATCTGTGGTCCCTGGGCAGGAAGATGCACAATGAATGTGATTATACAATATATAATGTGTACAATACAAATAACAAAATACAAACTAATATTTAAAACAAAACATACTGAATAGCAGTCCATCACCAACATCACATTTACAATGAAATTTCACTGTTTCAAATTTGATTAATTCAGAGGATGAAATCAGTGATCACATGACTGATTTTCCTTGAGCCATAATTTCAGTTTACTTTGAAAAACACTGAGACATTGTATTGGTGTTGCAACATAAAAACAAATCATATTGTATCTCATGGCATCACATTGCATTATGATGTATTTTATAGCATCACATCACACCATATGGTACTGTTTAGCATTGTGCTGTATCTCATTGTATTGTAAAGTAACAAATCTTGTGGTGTTGTGTAATGTTATACCCCACTGCCTCAAATCTACTTGTATTGTCTTATTGTATTGTATCACATGATATCGCAACACATCGGATTGTATTAAAATATGTTTAATCCTATTGTACAATACCACATTATGTCAGATCACACAGAAATTTGTTTCATACAGTATGATGGTTAGGTTTCAGTTCAACCCAAGAACCCAAAAGTAGATACTGACACAGGTATACAACGGAAAAACAACCAGTTTTAATGTTCAAAAACAGCAGGCAGAGAGCTGGCTGGCCAAAAAAGCAGTCGACCAGAAAATGTAGGAAACTCAGGCAAAGTGCTGAAGAAGCAGCAAGACAAACAAGAGAACCTGAGGAAAACACAGGTGAGAACAAAGAATCACACTGGAAAAAGGCGTCTCATATAGTGCACAGAAATAAACACAAGTGGACACTACCAAACAAGAGGGAATTATCTGGCAGAGTGAAGACCAGGCTTTTATAGGCAGGGTGATTAACAGAGTGGAGTCAGGTTTGCCTCATCTGCAGCTGGAGACGTATCAAAACATAAAAATAAACCATGCTGTACCATTCTGTATCATATCACAGTGCATCACATCCTGTCGCATTGTCCTGTGTCAAAGAATGTCTTTGTTTTCTCTAATATTAGTTACAATGCATTCCCTGTTGCTTTGTTACATTGAATAGCTTTCTAATGCAAGATAGTTACCTTGAAACGTGTTAAATTGTATTGACAAGACTCTGAAGTTTTCACGCTGTAACCTTCCTGAAGTGCAGCTTTTCAATAATAATGAGGGAAAAAAATGCTCTTCTGAACCTGCAGAGTTTTGCAGCCTTCTGCTGGATCCTCTTGGACCCTGTTAGACGAAAAATGTTATCAGGCTGCTGAAATTACCCTCCAGACTTTGTATTCTCATGCAAATGACCAGCACTTGTTCTTGACCTGGCTGCCTGTCTCTCTGCTCTACGTCCCGTCTTCCTCTTAATTTCTCTCCCTGTCTGCCTCTCACTGTCTGTATTATCTGATGGAAGTGATTTACTAATGGTGTTAGAGTCATTTCTTAGGTTATCTGTCCACCTGTTCTTTATGGAGATATGGCTGAAATCACTTTTTTATTATTATTATTACCTGTAGTCTCATTAGACCTCATTTTACTCTCTAACTGGTACTATTTAATCATGCTCTGAATAAATCATCGGGAATTCTGTGGCTCGAGAAAAGTAAAAACTCTGCCAAAATCAAGACTGTGAAAGGCAACGTTTGGTTACCATATCGATAAATGCTAATTCAGTAATCTGCTGAGGAATCAGGATGTTTATTAAAGCTTTTCAGAGATGTTGTCTGGACTTTTGCTGTTTTTTTCAGTAGTGTCAGATAGATAGATAGATAGATAGATAGATAGATAGATAGATAGATAGATAGATAGATAGATAGATAGATAGATAGATAGATAGATAGATAGATAGATAGATAGATAGATAGAGAGATAGAGAGATATTGATTCCTTTAGGTGTGTCCATCAGGGAAATTGACATCTTCGTCACAATTCACAGCACTGTACACATATATAATAGGCAATTAAAAGAGTCAGCACTGTTAAAAATAAAAAATATATATAAAAGGAAATAAAGTTAAATATAAATAGAGCTTTAGGATGTATTTAAGTATGCTGTGTGTACATGAGAGGGATTCTGTGTGTGCATAGGAACAGGAATATAATTATGATAATATATAATATAAATAAAGTAAAATATAAAAAATACAATGAAATATAAGATAGAATAATAATAATGATAATAATAGCAGTGATCATAAAGTAATAATGATGGTACTAGTATAGGATAGTATAGCAAGAATAAAAGTATAACGATATCGATAGTATGAAAATATAAAAAATATTAATAGCAGTTGTAATGAAAATAAAAATAATAGTAATAACTTACAATAATAAAGGCAGTAATAATAACAATAATGATAATGTAAACTCTCTCATTTGCATAATACACTAGATATATAATATATTGCACATATTTCTGAAGTGAATTTCACAGTTTTATAAAGTGTTTTGGTATATTGCACAGTTGTCATCTGACTACATGTGTTTTCAGTACTATGGAGGGAGCACACACACAAACACGCACAGACATTGCTTGTTTGACGTTCCTTTAATCTGTTCTTCTTTGCTCTTACCTAGACCCTTTTCCCAGAAGACTTCAATCGACATATCGGTTATTGGAGTGATGAACCACTAATTATCGGTATTGGCTCTGAAAAAAATCAATATTAGCTGAGACTTTAAGTGGGTCGGTTGCTTACGATTTTGGAAAGCCTCTTGAGATCACCTTTGTTGTATTTGGCGCCATATAAGTAAAGATTGATTGATTGAGTGCCCTGTTAGAGTGCACCAAATGCTACAACACAATACCTGCTAGTTGTTTTGATGTTTTTTTTTTAAATATCATTATATTGAGGCAAATATGAAGCATTCAAACAGACCTCGCAGTCATTAATAAAGCAAGAGGAAGCGATGCGTGACGACTTCCATAACCTAGCAACAGTATCAGTGAGAAGCACTTTGAAAGGTAAATAGTGGTCACTGCCAGACCGCAGAGATGCAGCTCAGGTATCTTGAGTTGTTTGTTGTTTGTTGTTGTTGTTGAGCAGAGTATCCTCCAGTGCTCCAAACTGACCTGTTGATCTCAGTTACTTTTCCTTCCTTCACCCTCAGTTCGACCACCAGAGCAGTGACGTCAACCTCCTGACCTCTATTATTCGTCACTTCTCTTTGAGGCTTTTTTTGCCATGGCTGGTGCCTTTCGAGACACCGGGAGAGAAAACTCGTAGCTGTCTTTGATTTAAAGTGACAGCCATGACAGAAAGTGTTCACACCATCACCCATCAGTTCACCTCAATTATATTAGTTTCAGTTACACTGTCAGGGTGGACACAGCAAATCTGTCTGATCTCTTCCTCTTTCTCTCTGCAGTGTAATCCTCATGAGGAAAGGTCAGAGTGTCTGCTCTTTTTTGTTCTCCTGTCAACGGACACGTCTGTTAGTCAAGTGCTTATTAGCTTTGGCCTTTCGCTCTTAAAAGATCAGGCTCCAGTAGCCAGCAGACCGACACTGATTCATTTTCACTGCTGAGCTTTTCTCCTCGACCTGCCAACACACATTGTTCAGAGACATTTTTTAACGGGGGCGAGAGCCGTAGCAGTTCAAACTTTTACCCTTTAGAAAATGAACGGCTCTCAGGATGGGCATTTATAATGTTACATAACCGTGTAAAGTACTGTTAGGTCAACATTTACGTGACCCAGCGGCTACCACACAGCTGCATTTTGAAGAAAGGATGCAGGAGAACAGATTGTTCTGTGAAGAGATGAGGACTTGTTGTTTGTGTCATTCTTTTCTGCACAAAAATAATTGAAGGTAGCTCCATGGAAAAGTGAAAAGAGCAATCAGATTGGTTCATTAAATTCAAAATCTTGAGTACCCACTTAGCATCCACACAAAAAAATTCACCCCTGTACAGAGTGTGCCAATATGTTAATTAGCTATAGAGACCCAAGCCATTTTTAATCCAGATTTTTTTTGTTTTGTTTATTTTTTATTGGCTTGGTGTGTGGTTCCCAATCTTTCTGCATTCTCAAGCAGATTCTTGATGGAACGGCAACTTTTTGCACTTCTGCACAGGCTTCATTTTTTTAAACCAAATGTTGCCACTTGATTTAAAAACGCCTTTACTCCAAGAAATCCCTGCTACACGTATGTTACTCATTACGGTTCTAGGATTTGGCAAATTTGTACAATTTTTGGTTTTCTTTTTTAACACCAGTGAAAAAGTTGACTGATGATAATGTCTACCAACTATATACAGAGGCACATTTAGCCAGAACATTAACATCACATGTGAGTTAATTTGTAAAACTTATTTAGTAGCAACATGATTGAATCAGCTGTTTACACTCTTTTCGGAGCCTATAACGCTAACATTGACTGTATTTCCATTTTGCAAAGAGTGCCTGAAATCTTTGTTCCTGACTGAATTTTTGCCATTTTTCTTGTATTTATTTATAGAAATTTGAAAAATCTTTGAGCAATAAAATCAACCTGAACTTAACAACTGCAGGAAATTAAGACTTTGTGCTCAAGATTTCCATGAGGGTGATCCTAAGACCCTGACTTATTTGAGTTCTTTGTGCTTGAGGATGTACTCATTGAACTTAATAGACTTGTTTGTAGATTTTATTTTTCGGTTTGCTTGTGGCATCTAAGTGTAGATAAAATACGGATAAATCAGCAAAAAAAGAAAAGACCTTGAAGCTACAACAAGCAACGTTTTGTATTTGGTGCTGAAAGGTTGGCCCTCTTAAGTCTGTGAAACAGGCAGGTAATATCTTTGAGGAAGAGTCTAAGAGTGTTCATTCCCATCCAAATGTGTTTGTTTTCATATCTCGTCAACATGTTGTAACTTTCAGCTTGTGTTCGCAGCCGATGAAGGGGAAAAATATTGGATAACGGCTGTTTGCAAGTCAGTAGAGTTTAATCCGGCTTTGAATGTGTTTGTTATTTGCAGAGCTTTCTGATAGTGGCTCTGCGTGGGTGTCGGTGTCTTTATCTGTGTGTGTGTGTGTGTGTGTGTGTTTGTATGTATTTGTGTGCATGCTCAGCAGGTCAGCAGTCAGCGCCTTCCTCTCACAAAACCTTGTCCATCTGGTGTTTTAGCTCTGAGTCGTCATTTTGGCTGGACTAAGTATTTTCCTACACTTACACACATGCAAACGTACTCACACACGTACACACTGCAATCTTTTTCTCCCATTTAGCATGTCTGTTTAATTATTCAGGCCCTCAAATCGATCACATTTCACACACTCGCTTTATCAATGATATTCAATACACACATGAAGGAGTTACTGTAAACAGTGACTGGAACTTCTGCCCATAATAGAATATAGTTTCCATGGGGAATGATATTCACAGCCCACATATTTTTATTAAAAAACAGTTGAGAGCCTTTCTGATGTAAACACTCGGAAATATCTCCTGCCGTCACTTCTGGATGAGATGAAGTGACTTTCAAGGATCTGATTCACATTTCTTTATCAACTTATACAGTGATGATCCCTCTATCACTCTCTGTTAATTTAGGGTGACCAAGTGTCCTCTTTTACCCAGACATGTCTTCCCTTTTGGTCATAAAATTATGTCTGAGGGGATCTATAAAACTCCCCGAAATGTCTGGGTTTTTCTATGGACCATTGATATCTATAATAAAGCTCTGCACTGGGCTACTGGCATTATTCCTTTGCACCAACCTTTCATGATGTTGAGCATGCAGGAAAATATACTCTGACTTCTTTTGCTGCACTCTGAGACAGAAAATGCTTGAGTGATAATGCACTTACACAGATAAATTGCCGATAAACGATAGTACCACACTTTTTGTCGTGGTTGTGATCAATGTTGAGCAACTTTTTTGCCATGTTGAGTCAAATTTTGATGTCAAAAGTCACAACTTTGCAACAAAAAGTCAAAAATTTAGAGTAAAAAAGTTTTAGTGAGAAAACTAAAATAAAAAAGGTAACTCTAAAGTTTGAGGTTATGAGGTCAAAATGAGTCAAAATTCTGAGATCAACAGTAAAAATATGAGAAAGGAAAGCCAGATTTTGAGCTAAAAAGTCAAATTTATGAGTTAAAAAGTCAGAATTTTGAGATAAACAATAAAGAATTTGGGATAGAAAGACAACATTTTAAGCTCATAAGGCCAATTTGAGAAAAAACGTCCAGATTCAGTGACAAAAAGTAAATCAAAATAAATCAGAATTACATTGAAAAAGTCAATACTTTGAGATGAAATATCAAAATTATGAGAAAAGTGAAATTTGAGCATAAAGCCTAAGTTCTAAGATATTTTAAAAAAATCAAAGTTTTAAGGGATAAAGTCAAATTTTGAGCGAAAAAAAAAGTTGCATTTCTGTTTGTCTCAAAATTTCGACTTTTTTACTTTAAAGTTTTCATTATATATGGAAAAAAACATTTCAACAAAGCCAGTCTTTTGTTTTCTATGTTTTTAACTGGTGGAAATAGGCTTCAGTACATTGTTGTTTACATTATAAATTATTTATTACTGTAGACTAAAAAGGAGTGTTTTAAATAAATGTTTGGGTTAGGAAGCCACTTTGTCATCTTTGCGTATCTTTGGGTATTTTCGCCAAGAGGCAGGGAGGGGGTCGTCTCTTTGAGCTTTTATAATATGGTCACCTTAGTTAATGTAATGTTATCTTTGTTTTCTGGTCTCTGTCTCCACAGGAGCTGGAGGCTGGTCCCCCCTCACCTCAGACAGGTATCAGTGGTTGGAGGTTGACCTTGGCGAGCGGACGAAGATCACCGCTGTGGCGACTCAGGGTCGCTACGGCAGCTCTGATTGGCTCTCGTCGTACCTGCTGATGTTCAGCGACACGGGTCACAACTGGAAACAGTACAGGCAGGAGGACAGTATAGGGGTGAGAGCATAGAATCATTTCTATCACATCAGCAGACGTTAGAGCTCCTCTCATATCATATTCATGACTCTCATTTCCTTCCATTCCAATAAGGATCGTCATTTCACGGCTTGTTTCGTACTCCTCAGGGATCAGCAATCACCATCATGTTGTTTTGTGTTATTCATATGAAGTGATGTATTGTGAAGCTGCTCCATCCTTTACTGTTTGGATAAACTCAACCGTTCTGAGTTTATTTTTTCATCAATAATTTATGAGCCGATTCTGAAGCTGCGCTGACTCAGCAGGTCCGTGAGGCTGCTGATCACGAACAGAGAGGCAGTCGAGTGGCACAGTTTGTTTGATTTTCATTGGCCACTCTGCATCCTCTCCCTCCCTCTCTCTCTCTCTGTTATTTTCTTTTTGAGGAGTTAAATATCAGCATGTCATCTATCACTGCTACTGTACGAACAAAAGCACTGAAGAGTTGAAGAACTGGACTCAGGACAAAAATGCATCATAAATAAGTTCTCAACATATACCATAATTTATAGAAGAATTCCACTTTAATAAACTTATATTAGACACAATGCAGAGGAGCGGAGGGTTTTGAGTTTCCTCTTGGTGCTTCAGCTTCCTCCCACGCTCCAAAGACATGTAGTCGAGAGAAACTGCAGACTCCAGACAGGTGAGTCTCTCTTGGTGATAGTGTGGCTCGGAGCTACAAGCCACACTATCACCAAGAGAGTCACACACAAAAATAACCCACAGTGCATCTGGAAAGTATTCACAGCCCTCCACTTTCCCCATATTTTGTTAGAAAACAGCCTCATTCCTTAATGAATGAATTAAAATTTCCCTCAAAAATTTTCACACAACACCATATTGTGCTTATACATCATAAGCCTTTTTGCTTAACGATTCCCTTATTGATTCTTTACATTAGGCTGGAGTGGCCAGACCTTATGTAAACTATTCTACCCCAGCTCGCGTAGCTTCAGAGATATATGACAGTTTCCCGAGGAAACTCTGTTTCATGATTCTTTGCTTTAAGAAACTTTACCTGAGAAGCTGTAAAACTGATCATACAAAAAAAATGTACATTACTCTCTCACAACAGATTCATATTCAATACATTCAACATGTTAAAGATCTCTTAATGTACCAGAAAGCATACCAGGAGACCAGAAAACATTGCCCCTTATTGCTAACATATATAGGATATTGCCTTGATGTGCTAGCAGTTAGCATACAATGATGTAACTTTGGTTGTGAAACAGAATTTCAACTTTCATCACAAAAACATATCAAAATGATATTTTGTGAACAATACTTAAATCTCAAACATGTCAAAATGCGAACAGGTAAATGTTTTCACACAGGAAGTGCAGATTCATGGCTGACAACAACTCATCTGACATGCTAGGTGGCTTACTTCAGTCAACAATACAAAATAAAACAATACACTGATGTCACCTGATGTGTTATTTTTACTCATTTTTATTTATTCACATCCAGAGACATCTACCCAACCCACTGACTAATTACACATTTAATTACATATAAACTCAGTGAAATGCTATCAACACAGAAAACCTGTAAAGCTGCTTTTTGTACACAGAAAATTCACATGAGGAAGTGATAAAGAATGGGACTGATAAGCAGAATTGATAATTTTGGTAACTATATAATCTTAGCAGTACCCATAATTCTAAATTACAGACATTAACTGAAGAAATTGATACAAAGCTCATCAAAATATGGGGCGCGGATGGCCTGGTGGATGTGGCTGCGCACCATGAGGCTTGCCCTCGGGTCCGACCTGTGGCCCGTTTCCCGCGTGTCGCTCCCCACTCTCTCTCCCCTTTCCGGCGCTGTCCACTGTCCTCCTCTACCTAATAAAGGCACAAAGGCCAAAAAAATAACCTTAAAAAAAAAAAAAAAAAAAAAAGCTCATCAAAATAGGAACAACAACGAATACAAATACTCAACCTGACAGTTTTTACCTTTGTGCCTATTTTTACCCAGCAGCCACCTGTGGTTGGACTCTTTTTTAAGCATGTTAAAGCCAGGAGTGATTACACGCAGGAAAACCAACAGTCAGTTGATTACATCTCTGAATCTTTCACTCCAACCTGAGCACAGCATTTACTAAAGCTGTTCCCACAGAAATAGTTCAGTTTAGTGCTTTTACCTCCGTGAGTAACAACAAGGCACAATACAGCCATCAAGTGACAAAGCTCAGCTGCTCTGTGTGGACTGGATTAATGAGGAAATCAGTGAGGCTTCACCCCTCACCCCCTGGTAGACACAACACTCCCCTTCAGCGTTTTCCTGGACCCACAAGTGTCGTGTTGGGCTTGTTTTTGTCCGACGGTGGCGACGGTACATGATTCTGTGTAGAGGGGTGGGAATACTAAACAGATTTGATCCCGTTTGTGTTGAAAGCAAACACAGTGACAAATCCTGTCAGCACAGAGCGCCAGTTCAGACTGTGTTCGAGCGTCTGTATAGCCAGAGAGCCTTCGAGGAGTAAAGTGTGCATCAAATATGAAGAGCGTGCTGCTTTCTGAACATTTATCCAGAGCACAGTTGTTACAGTGGTGCAGGAGGGAGCTTTTGATTAGACATTAAGCTGGGGCAGCTCCCCCATGTAGAGGGAATCCAGCTAATCAGAGCTCAGGGGATCTTTTCAGAGAGTCTCCCTCTCAAAGCTTAAAAACATGTTGATCTGACACCCTGCACCAACTCAACAAAATCCCAGTCACATTTTAAAGTCTGTCTCAGTCTCTGCTGTTCGTCTGCTGAGCTTACAGAGTCCGTCTGCGGAGGAATTTGATGGCACAGCTATGAGATCAACGTTGACTACTGGGCTTCTGATTGAAGCTTAGAGGCCTGAAGACCAAAGAGGAAATATGCTGTTTTCATCTCTCTTTTCTCTCTCCTCTTCTCTGTGGCCTTTGGCTGCTTAAAAATATAGCAATCCATCTTTTCTTTATTGTCTCTCTGCTCTTTATCGCTTTGTTTCCTCTTGCCTGGAGGGCTGAGGATGGGGACACCAGTGGTGCTCCTCTTTATTTTCCTGTTCTTCTCAAGTTTTTGCTCTCCTTTCATTTCCTCTTCTCATTTTCTGCTTATCACACTCTTACTCCCACCATGAGATTTTCTTCCCCTTTCATTTTGTCCTTCTATCGTTTCCCTTTTATGTTCCTTCTTGTGTCTGCCCCTTACGTTCTCTTCATCCTTTATTTTATCTTCTTCTCCTCTACTGTCCTTCACTTTCACATTTAATCTTGCTCACAATGTCTTTTCTACCCTTGCTTGTCAAAGGCTTTTCTTAAAGAATCATTTTTCAAGAAGAAAATGAATTTCTTAACTTCATTTGATGTAATTACTGCACTGAAAGCCCATCTGGTTGGTGCACACATTTGGAGGGTGATATTGTTCGGCGTAAAATTAGTTCAAGCAGGGCAGGAGGTGAAACTCAGCCCATAGTATTATCGTCACTGGCACCTGCGCTGTACCTGTATTAAGGGTCCAAAGAGTGCCAAGAGGAAATCCCACCTACCATGACACCAGCAGCAGCCTAAACTTTGTTACAAGTCAAGATGGATCCATTCTTCCATGTTGTTTACTCCAATTCTGACTCTACCATCTGAATGTGGAGCAGAAATCCAGATGCATTAGACCAGGCAGCGTTTTTCAGTCTTCTATTGTCCACTTTTGGTGATCCTGTGTGAACTGCAGCCTCAGTTTTCCATTCTTAGCTGACAGGCGGGTCACCCACTGTGGGTTTTCTGCCGCTGTAGCCCGTCTTCTTCATGGTTGAGTAATCAGAGATGGTTCTCGGCAGACCTTGGCTGTAACAAGTAATTATTTTTGCCTTTCTATCTGTTTCTGCTCACTGGATACTTTCTCTTTTTGGGGCCATTCTCTCCAATCTCAATGGTTCCAGACGGGTTGGTCTGAATATTTCACTCAGACCGACCAGTCCGAAACCAACAACCATACTGTGTTCATACAAAGTCCCTTAACCCTGGGAATTTGTTTTTTATTATATAAATGAAAAGATATTTTTCATTTGTATTTTTTTTTTGCTTTCAGCTGATGCTAAATAGTGTACAGATTGTTCATATCTCAGTGGCACATAACACAATATAAAATGTGATAATAAAACGACATACAGTTGTGCCTAAAAGTTTACACCCCCTCCAGCTAAATTTTCTGAATTTTTGGCCTTTTCTCAGAAAATATGAATGGTAACACAAAAACCTTTCTGTCACTCATGGTCAGAGGTTGGGTGAAGACATTTATTAACAAACAACTGTGTTTGCTCCTTTTAAATCATAATGACATCAGAAACTTTAATGACCCTGTTCATCATTTTATACACACACACTGATTACAAGCAAATAGATCACAGGTGAGGATGGTTACCTTTAGTAGACATTCAAACACATTTGTGTTCACTTTTGTGCATTTATCAGGACAAAACCACCAAAGTTGTGTAAACTTCTTAACAGGGTCATTTTTGAAGTTTCTGTTGTCATTATGTTTTAAAAAGAATAAACTTTTTTTTTTTTTTCAATAAATGTCTTCACCCAACCTCTAACCATGAGCGATAGAAAGGTTTTTGTGTTATCATTCATATTTTCTGAGAAAAGGCCAAAAAATCAGACATTCTGCTGGGGGGTGTAAACTTTTGGGGACAACTGTATATTACAGAACACATTTAACACAACATAACACCCAAGTCTCAAGACAATTTCTCCAAATTTGCAGCCTGAAAATTAGAGAGAGACCAATATGTTTTTTTCTGGCCTGATATCGATTGTTAGTGGTCAAGGAGGCTGATAACCGATGTTTTGAGCCAATACTTATTTACTGTAAAGGTAAAAATAATGGTGCCAAATTTTGAAGAATACAAATCCAACACTTAACTTAGTCTGAATGCCTTTAAGCATATGTTTATCAAAAGGGGTCATGGACTTTTTCCGTACTGATAATATCACCAACCTTGTCTCTAGTAATTTACAGACACGTCTAGAGAGACTGTGAGCAGAGCTGAAACTAGTGTTACAAAACGTAATTGGACGCACAGTTGCGCTATAAGTAGTTGTGAGTTGTAGATAAGGGAAATTTTTATGACATTTTCTGAAGAGTTTGCTGCACAGCCTTACTCTAGAATTTGAAATTTGCTTTTCCACTCTCCACAAAACATTCTCTCCTCTCTGCTGTGTGTGTGACAAGCGGCAACCTCCGGTCTGAAAAAATGAGACAACACGAAAGTGCTAAAAAGCTGCTGTCCCTCGAGTGACCGCTTGAGGCTGGCTCCAGAAGTACCGGAAGTCACGCACAAATGAACGGGGAAAAGGCCGTTTTCAGAGCTGAAATAAGCATATTTAAAGCCTGGTACAAACTCTGTCTCTTGTCTGTATTGCTTATTTCGCTTACGGCACACACTATGAGGGGGGTGAATTTTTTTTCTAACTCAGCCATTTGGAAGATATTAGGATCGAGAGCTTGCCCAATCAGAGCCACAGCTCAGATCATGTGACTGACGGGCGCCCAATAGCTGTGAGTTTGGGCCTCTGCATGTAACCAATCAGATACAGCCAGTTTAAAATCGATCTCTTATCTGCAGATGATTGATTAAAAAGAAATACGCTGATACCATTATGTGTCAAAAGCCAAGTATTGATGCCTCTTCTCGCATTACTTGTTTCCTATCCACAATTTTCGCTTCTATAAACTGAATGTTGGTCCCACTCAGACCCATCCTATGAGAAACCTTTTCTCATAGGATGGGGTTCCTATGTGCATGTTGAATATGCACAAACTGATACTGGGGTAATACGTACACTATCTTGGCTGCTGTCTGGATCAAAGCACTATGATGTAAATTCACAACAATCGGGATAGTTAAGGGATTACAGCATCTTTCTTCCTCATTCTGATGCTAAGTAATAACTTTAGCAAGGCATCTTCAACATGTCGACATTGCTCAACACATTGAGTTGCTGTCGTGTGATTGGCTGATTAGATATTTGTGTTCACCTGCAGTTGAACAGGTGCGTCTAATTAGGTGGCTGCTGATTCTTGTCAGCCAGTGTTACTTTGAGTGTTGAACGAATCACCACTGTTGTAGGGTTTTGATCAACCAGAGCCAAGTATGAAATGCAGCGGGGTTATAAATACTGTATAACAAGGTAAGATAGCAGAGTTGAAGTGCTACAGTGCTCATGGTTAACTGTCTAATGTAGATGTAATATATTGAACCACAAGGGAGGGTTGGAATGTAAAAGTCAAGTTTTGAGCACTACAAATTAATTGTTAAACACATCAGTTACAGTTGAAAAGGTTATGAAGTAGTGCTTTGTAATATTACGGCAGTATTAAGTCGCGGGAGCTACAATTAGCAAGTGCTTGTCTGTGATATCAAAAACAGCTTGATGTACACTAATTAGTTTCCTGTTTGCCTGAATCAAAGCAAACAAGTTCTATAGCAGTTCAGAGAGCAGCCAAATCAATTGTTTTTGTCTCCTGTTTTATTTGTAATGCTTGTTAAAAGACAAAAATTATATTTTCTGCCTAACATAATGCTCCCTCGAGCTTAATTAAAACTTTTTCTTTTGACAGAATCAAACGATTTCTTGAAGCAGAGTGTAAAAAGCTGCACTGAACAGGAGCTGAATCTCATTTTGATACTGCTGTTTAAAATGCCCCAAATGTCCACAGGCCACAGACAACAACTCCCCAATCTATGAAAATCACAGAAAGGTGAATCCGCAATTTTTCAAAGTTGAACTAGTTGAACGCGTGCCATCTCCATGAGAAGAGCCAGCTCCTCTCTCTCTCTCTCTCTCTCTCTGACGATTAGAGAGGAATTAATATGTTAATTATGTGTCGAAGCTTTTCATCAGCGGGAGAGCCAGTTAACCTGCATGTCAACTTCAAGGCAGGGATGTAATTAGGATAGATTGCAAAATTGGAGACATGTTGAGTGAGAAGTAGAGAAGAGGAATGTGGTTTATCAGGTGTCCAAGCCAAAGTAAGAGAAAAAAAAGATTTGATCATTTTCTGTTCACTGTCCAGATTCTGAAGGTTTTTAGCTTCAAAGCAGGTTAATGAGCAATGTCAGTGCAGAGCCGAGGTTTCTGGAGCTGTTAGAGGTGATTTTACTCTCCATCTATCTATTAGAGCAAAAACCTGAGTGCCCAGCATGCTTTGTTTCTGAGTAAAGAAATATAGTGCAACTTTATAGTAAAGAGATAATGAGCTGTGAGATACCAAAGTATTCCAAGATAAGGCTCAGATGTTTAAAGATTAAAACTCCTGTCAGGCATTTTACCAGGTTATGAAACAGAATAAAATCAGTGATGCCTCTTTATGGACTCTTCAAGCAAATGAGACCATCACTGCAAAGGATGAAATACATCTTCTAACATAAGTTTTATGAGGTAGTAGGTGTCACATGATATGATTGACAACACACTGGAAAAAAATCACAGTGAGTTTCTGACTATTTGAAGACAACAGGAGGAGAAATTTGTTAGAAAATATGACTTGCACATGTAGAAGATCAATGGAGGTACAAGAGGTACCTATTAAATAACCATGAAGACGACCTGGTCTTCTCATGTTGTTGCTAGTGAAGTTACCGGTCTCAGTAGGATCACCTAAAGGTGGGGTCTGCAGGAATTTTGTTACTGTTTGTAAACACAGTATCTAAACTGGGCTCAGTGGCTCAGTGCCAGCGACAGTGCATGCCCACTGCCTCCAATTGTAGCTAATAGCTGTAGCCTCAGGGACACACTTACCAGCCCATCGAGCACCTGCCGCATCACGTTTCTACGTGGGAGAAACTCAAGAGCTATACAACTGACTTCCTGCAAGTACTGCCCAACCTATTCTGCAAATATTGTATCATTCTTTCTCTGCTTTTGAAGTGGCTTAAGGGTAGCTTCTCCCACTCTCCATCATCAACACTCAGTCACTTGCACACTGGACACTCTGTGATTGGCTGGGGTCACCACACCTACTCTCCACCTAGAAACATCCTGAATCAACCCAAACATCAACATCCAGGCAGAGAAGGAGGAGAGGCAAACACAGACACTGACACACGTGTACAGCTCTGGAAAATTAAAAGACCACTGCAAGTTTTTCAGTTTCTCTGATTTTGCTATTTATAGGTATTTGTTTTGAGTAAAATGAACATTTTTGTTTTACTATATAAACTACTGACAACGTTACTCCCAAATCCCAAATATTGGCATTTATTTGCAAAAAAATGTAAAATGGTTGAGAATACACAAAAAGCCCACTGTTTTCAGACTTCAAATAATGCAAAAAAACAAGTTTATATTCAATTTTAAACAATACATTGCTAATGTTTTAACTCAGGAAGTATTCACAAATCAATATTTGGTAGAATAACCCTGATTTGCAATAACATCTCTAATGCGTCTTGGCATGTTCTCCACCAGTCTTTCACAGAGGAGAATGATGACCACTGCAATGATACATCCATCCATCCATTTTCTATACCGTCTATCCTGCTAATCAGGGTCGCGGGTGGCTGGAGCCTATCCCAGCTGTCATTGGGCGAGAGGCGGGTACACCCTGGATTGGTTGCCAGTCAATCGCAGGGCTAACATATAGACAAACAACCATTCACGCACACACGCACACACTCACACCTACGGTCAATTTAGAGTGATCAATTGACCTGACCATGTGGGCATGTTTTTAGTCTGTGGGAGGACGCCGGAGTACCCGGAGAGAACCCACGCATGCACGAGGAGAACATGCAAACTCCACACAGAAAGGCACACCATGCCCGAACAGGGATTCGAACCGGCGACCTTCTTGCTGTGAGGCTGGAGCGCTACCTGCTGCGCCACCGTGCAGCCCGCAATGATACATTTCCTGGTTAAATAAGATTTGTTTCAGGTGATCACCTCATCAGTACGTTGTTAGGTAGAAACAGGTGTGCTTGTGTTGGAATTCAACAGACACTGCAATGGGTTTACTGACATATATGGAGAGATGCTGATTTCTGAGTTGACATTTTATTTTTCAGGAAAATCCTGCAGACTTTACCTTTAAACACAGACTAATCTGAATTTCATCTCTAACAGAAAAGCACAATGCAGTTTATGTCTGTGTTAAACCTTGATTGAAGCACATCCTGATGCCTTGATCAGTTATGTGATCTGTCTCCCATTTTTTTCTAATAAATCTGCAAGTTTTTCACAATTCTTTTCCTTCCTTTTTTCACTTTTTTTTATTATTACACACACAGCTGCAAGTTGAGATTCATATTAAACACTGTGGTTTCCTTGCACAGAGCAGAACTAAGCTGATTGAATATGAGATTAATACTCGTCTCAAACCTTCATGATCCAATAAGTCATTCTTGTGTGTGTGTTTTTTTTAGTCTTTTCCAGGAAACAGTAATGCAGACAGCGTGGTTCAGTATAAGCTGCAGCAGCCTGTGATCGCTCGTTTCCTCCGTCTCATCCCTCTGGACTGGAACCCTAGCGGCAGGATCGGGCTGCGGCTGGAGGCCTACGGCTGTCCTTACAGTGAGTGTTATCGATGTTTCTGGACTCTCTAGAGGTGTCATCAGGCCAAACAATGCTGGTACTGGTTTACCCAAATGAGGTCATTTAGATGAAACCAGGGCTGAATTTGTTCACTGTTCTCTTGGGAAATTGAGTTTGTGTGGAGGATTTAAAATGCAGAGTAGTTCAGCTGAGTAATTAGAGCTCGAAGATCAATATGAAGCAGGTTTAATTTGTTTCAGAGCAAAAAGACACTTAATACAAACTACAGCGCTTTTATTTTTTGTAGTTACCCACTGATGCTCACGAAGAAATTCTTCTTTTTTCCTGGAGTAGTTTCCATTTTTCACAGTTCACTTACTGTCTCACGTCTCTTGTTCGCAGCTGAAACAACAAGTATCTCTCTAACATATATTCACAACTGTTTGTTTTGTGTGTGATTTCACAGGTCAAATAACACGTTTAAGCATCCTCCTCCTCAGTTTCAGCATAACTTTACATTGTGGTTTTTCTACCGAAGCTCTTTATTCCTTTTAAAACATACATTCATAACCATGCTTGTTGAAATTTTGATGAGGAAGAAAACAGCGTAGCAGCTGCTGGTGAAAAGAGTTGCATCTCTAAACAAGCAAACACAAGAATTGAACGCTCTGAAACCTTAAATTTACTGAGACTAAAGAAACTCCCAGCCATTACTCATCGTAAAAGTTGATCAGGTGGAGTTATGAGTGATGATGAAGCCTTTCAGCGTCCTTTAAAATCTGTGTTTGCGACTGCTTCCTGTGGGAGAAGATGGATAATGAAAACATGCATAGATTTTGATGAATAGCCTGCTGTGTTTTGAAAAGGTTACCTAAGGAAACATTTGTGCAAAGTGTTCACGAGCTGTAATTTTCATCTTCTTGTTTTAAACTGATGTTGCATGCACTGCAGAGTCCTCCAAGGAAAAACAAACATAATAGATAAACAATCAAGAGTGTAAATAAAAGTGCCAGTGTCAGACAGCTTAGTGCAGTGCAAAATGTAGATTTCATCAAGGAAGAAAAGGTGCAGGTAGAGCTGAACAATTTATCGTTTTCTGATCGTAATCACAATTCCAGATATCGTGATCATGTGATCGCCAACGCTGCAATTTTTTTCCCTTGACTGACACAGAATCTGTTGGGTCAGCTGTTTTTCACACATCTTGGATGTAAAACTGTTAGAAAAGATACTTTTTTCCTTAGTCCAGAACTTAAATTATTTTACATGCATATTTTTTTGTTTATATTTTGAAACTTTATCTCAAAATTTCATCTATTTATCTCACAACTTCACCTTTCTAGCTCTAACTTTTGTCTCTTAATCTCAAAAGTGACTTTTTGGCTCAAATTTTCATCTCTTTGACTCAATACTTTGACTTTCTGTTTCTAAAATTTGACCTTTCGTCTCATAACCACATCTATTTATCTCAATATTTGTCTCTTAATCTAATAACTTTGACTTTCAGCTCAAATTTTGTCTTTTGTCAAAGTTTTGTCTTTTTATCTCAGAATTTTGATGAATTTCTCTCAATGCTTTGACTGTATTATTTCGAAATATTGCCTTTTTGTCTCCAATTTTGAATTCTTATGGCCCAAGTTTTTCTTTCAGGTAGAAACTTGACTTTCTCTTAAAAGAAAATATCTTTTTATCCCAATATATGACCTTTTATCTCAAAATTTAAACACTAATTCCTTAAAATTTTGATTTTAATATCTTAAAATTTGGACTATGATATCAAAATTTTAACTTTTTAACTCAAAATTGTTAATGAATACATTTGGTAACAGCTCTTACCTTCAGTTTTCATCTCTGCATTAGAATAAAAGCTTTGATGTTTTGATGGTTTGATGTAATTTTCTAGTAGGTTTGTAAATGTTTCTGTACATTGTGAAAACTTCACTGTAGATCAATTTGAAGAAAACTGTGAATTGAATTGAAATCTCAATATCTGGCAAAAAAATCGCAATTAGATCTTTTTCTAAAATAATTCAGCCCTAGGTGCAGGTATAACGCAAAATCGTCCATTTCAGATGTAAAAACTATGAGTTAAAGAACTTCTCTGCTGCTGTACTGATGTTGAAATAAGACGCATTTAAAATATAGCCAGAATAAAGACCAGTGAGTGCATCTGCCTCGTAAAGTTCCTCTGAAACATGACAGACTGTGGGTTATGGTATTAAATATTTTATGAGCTGAGCAGCATCATTTTTGCAGCCGTGTTATGAGACGGAAACAGCACTAATCTGTTTTTGGGATCCTTAAAGAGATATCTGTACTCTGATGATACACAATAATCTGGGACTTCATTAGTGCATTGAGCCACTGCATGTTGTATAGAACTTTACACCCAGAGGATGACTCTGCGCACTGGAGCTTCATCTTACTGCTCTGTAATCAGCAGGAAATATACTGTACAATCCAATAAGAGAGCATTACTGCAAGCCAAGTGGTTGTGAGATTGTGTGCAAGTCCTGGCGTTTGTGAGTCACACACTTGCCAAGTTCATTAAGAAACGCTCAGCCAAAGGATTTATTTGTACAGCTGGAAAGGAAATTGATGCTGAACTCAGCTGCTACTCTTTCTTTCTTTCTTTTAAACAGTTCAGTTATTGCTGCCCGTGTTTTAACAGCCTACACTCAACACACCGAGCACACGCTGTTCGCTTCACCTCACCTCATCACAAATCCTCAGCTGTCAGGTGGAACACGTGGTGACTGCAGTTCAATAAAGGACTGTTTGGCTAAAAAAACAGAAGCTCAGACCTGCATTCTGTGTAACAGGCAGCATGGGGTGACTCCACTTGTTGCACCAACAAGTCCCATCCTGTTGCAGTTTAAAATTAATAAAATGATACACAGATACATACACAGAATGATGGTAGCTTAACATTTTCACAGCTACTATACAAGCTATTAAAAGTAGGCATAACAGATTTTTTTGTGTCAGTGAATGTTGAATTTTATTGAGTTTACAAGTAAATAAATATAAAACTGAGTTAAGATAGCTGGGACAGATCAGTCAATGAGAGGTTCTGGTGAAATGTAAAGAATCAATGAAGGAATCGTTCAGCAAAAAAGGCTAATAATGTCAATACATTGAACAATTCCTTATCAATTCCTAACAAGAACCACTTTTCAATACCCTTTTTTTGAATTTTACGTTTACTATCAGAAAAAAAAAACATCTCCCAAACTGGTGTTTTAGAAAACTCAGATTCAAGCCTCCATCCAAACACCTAATTTTAGCTGCTGTCTCTTTAAGGCTCCACACTTCTAGTCTTCTTGGGGCTTGTAAGGAGCAGACCTCTGTGTTTGAGGTCCATCCCCTCCAACATGCCAGAGAGCGTTCCTTATGTGTGTGTTATGCTCTCATGCTACTTTTAGAACGAACCTTTTCAAACAGTTTACCGACAGATTCAGGGATTCAGAGCATCCACCATTGTTACTTGAAATCCATATTTAGAACATGGAAAAGCATACTACACACTCTTTCGTTGTAAAAATGGGCAGTATTATCTCCACAATACTGATGTCTGCAGATACCAGCCTGTTGGGTGAGAGTAAGATGTGTAGAGGGTGTTGTGTGGTGTGAAAATAAACTGTGAGGACAGCAAGAGCCAACTGAACAAACCCATGGTGCTACATGTAGATGTGGTTGAAAGAGAAAGCAGATTTACCAAATACAGTGTGAAGGAACCAAATCAAAAATCACAGAATGTCCCTCGTCCAATAAGAACGTGTTTGGGTTTTAATTAAACTCTTGCTTTTTTTCTGATAATCATACATTGATGTCTCTATTTCCTCTTTCAGTCTCTGATGTTGTGAGTCTTGACGGCGTCAGCAGCAGCCTGGTGTTCAGGTCCAACTCGGGGCAGAGGCAGACGTCCAGAGATGTCCTCTCTCTGCAGTTTAAAACCCTGAGGAATTCTGGGACACTGTTTAGTGCAGAGGGAGAAGGAGGACTCGGCCTCAGTCTGGAGCTAGAGAGAGGGAAGCTGCTGCTGCTGCTCAGAAAAGGTAAGATTAGAGAGTTAGTTGAACCTTAATCTGTTTATGAATTCTGCAAAAATGCAAAGATGCTGAATTGTATTTGCTGCACATTTGTCACCCAAGTTTTTTTTTTCTTTTTTAAGTGTTACCATTCTTGTTGTATGTGTGAACAGCCGTTGGCGAGAGTGGAAGCAGGGAAACACAAGCTGCTATAATGCAATCAGCTGATGACATCATAGCTTTATACACAAAAACCTGCTTTAAGGCCATGTCCACATGTAGCTAGGTATCTGGGAAAACACATTTATTTTGATGCATTTAGGCCTGTCATCCACACAAAACCACAGTTTTGCATCTCTAAAAATGTTCTTATCTGAAAACTCCGGCTCCAGTCTAATGGTTTCATGGATTTGCTGGGAAACAGGGGTTTTGGACCCTAAATGTCACAGTTTGTGACAAAAAAGCCATTGATGTCACATATATGTGACGTTTGTTTATGGCAGACATGAATGCTCCAGGCGTGTTAGTTTGAACACCGATGCAAACACTTCTTACTTGCTTGCTTCTTGAAGTTCATCCTATTAATTAACCTCTCTATTTATCCAAACAAAAGGTCCTGGCGCCATGTTGAAATCTCTGGGACCAGTTTCCCATCTGAAAAACACAGCCACCTATGGGTCTGGTTTGCTTTGAACTGCACCTATTGATGGATTTGCTCAGTGTCCTATGGACAATTTTTTTTTGTACATGGTGCAGCCGAAAGTATTTTTAAAAATTAATGTTGAAGGGGATATTCATTTTTGAAAATACCCTGCTACGTGTTTGCAAGGCCTAAGATGATCTGGACACTCGTCACATAGAAAAGGAAATTATGAGCTAGATGATACTTGAAGCTACAATTTAGGCTGTTTAAAACTAGTCACGAGATGGTACTTATCACCGATGCCAAACTTTTTAAGAGTGAGGAGCTTTGGGGCGCAGTTGGCCTAGTGGATTTGGTCACGCACCATGGGATTCGCCCTTGAGCGTGTGGCCCGGGTTTGAATCCAACCTGCAACCCATTTCCTGCATGTCACTCCCCACTCTCTCCCCCTTCTTCTTTCCTGCTCTATCCACTGTCCTCTCCTATCCAATAAAGGCACAAAAGCCTAAAAAATAACTTTGAAAAAAAAGGAGTGTGAAGCTTTGCTGTACTGTCTTCTATGAATAAGTTTACTAGAAAAATTGCAGTTTGAGAAATCAAAGCGAAATCATCTTTAATATTCTATGACTCAGTATTGTATTTACTACTTTGAAACCTTTGATGACAAAGAACTTTTGCAGGTTCAGTGAACAAATCTCTTGAACAGGAAAATGTCATTTT